>CM070028.1:29251938-29397197 GCA_036247105.1 Cirrhinus mrigala
CAGAGAACGCTTTGGGAACGCCCTTGGCGGACGACGCTCTGAAAGAATGTGTAACCGAACCAATGAGAAAGCGGGACGTCACAGGCGGGTGACGTCATCAACCAGGAAGCATAAAAGCACGTGCGAAGCCGGCCGGCGTCAGCTTCTGTCTTTCAGCGGAGCGCTCTGTGTTTGTGTCTGATATCCTCTGTTTTTGTGCAAGTTAGCACGCCTTTTATTTCGAGGATATGTCTAAAAAGAAAAGTTCTAAGAGTGGTGATAAGAGCGGGCCGCGTTTCACGCTGTGTGTTCCCCCTTGTAAGAGATATATTACGAGCGGGGATACACACAGCATGTGCGTGGTCTGCTTGGGAGCGGAGCATGCTTTGTCAGCCCTCGAGAGGACTGACTGCCCGCATTGTGAAGCACTTCCTTTGCGGGTGCTCCGCTCCCGGAAGGCTCTCTTTGAGGAGGGAGCCTTCACCAGCGTTCCCCAGGGTGTTGGTCCCGCTTCCGTTGAGGCGGAGCGGGTACTGCATTCCTGGGGTTCGCAGTTGGACCTGCTGGAGGGAATGGAGACGGGTGACCCCCTATCTCCTTCCTTACCCGGCAGGTCCGATGCCCGTTCTGAGGGTTCGGAAGCCCGCACTGCGGCTACTTCCTCCCAAGGAGCGGGCTCTTCTCTCCTTCTGTCTTCATCTGAGGATGTTGACTTGGAGAGTGCGATTGAGGAGCCACTCCCTCAATCGCTGCAGTACGAGGAGCTTTTGGAGGTGGTTACTCGTGCGGTCGACAAGCTAAAAATCGACTGGCCCGCCGAGGTAAAAGCTACTCCGCAGAGAAGCAGGTTAGATGAGCGTTTTCTGCGGAGTAAGCCTCCACCTCCAATGAGGAGCCTTCCGTTCTTCCCCGATCTCCACTCAGAGATCTCGAGATCGTGGGAAAGACCATTTTCGGCTCGCTTATTCGTCCCCCGCCTCAGATTACTATGGAAATGTGGTGGGGCTCGATGAGCGAGCCTATAAGGCGATGCCCCGTGTAGAGCAGACACTTGCGAGTTATCTGTCTCCTAGCGGGGCATCGTCATTGAAGGCTCCCACCTTACCCTCTAAGCCGCTACGAACAACTTCAGCGCTTGTGGGTAAGGGGTACTCGGCAGCAGGTCAAGCTGGAGCATGTCTTCATACAATGTCAGTGCTCCAAGCATATCAGGCTGACCTGCTGAAAGGGCTAGCTGAGGGTGAGAAAGTTGATCTGGAGGAACTTCAAAGGACCGCAGATTTAGCTCTCCGTGCCACCAAGGAGACCGCCCGGGCAGTAGGGCGGTCTATGGCAGCCATGGTGGCCGCGGAGAGGCATCTGTGGTTGACCCTGTCCGATATGAAGGAGAAGGACAGGGTCTTCCTTCTGGACGCCCCGCTTCAGCCTTCTGGCCTGTTTGGCGACGCAGTAGATTCTGTCGTCAGCAGGTACCAGGAGGCTCGCAAGCAGGCGGCGGCGTTCCAGAGGTTCCTCCCTCGCCGCTCTCTAGCCCCGACGGCTGCTGGGCGTGAGCAGCCGTCTCCGAGTACCAGCTCCTCGTACCGCCAAGTCCAGAAGTTGAGTGTCGCGACTCGCGCTCCCCCGTCCAGGGACCGAGACCCGCGGCACTCTAGGCCGGGGTCCTCCAAGGCGAGGCCCGACCTGAGGGTCGTGCTTCAGTCTAGGAGGGCCCAGGCCCCTAAGCGGTCCTGACGCCAGACCAGGGCCGCCGAGGGCAGCCCCTACCGGGGAGGAACGAGTTACACCGCATTACACGGTGGCCGTTTCTCCTCGGTGCCCTCGGGAGGTCGATTTGCTGTTCCTGCCAAGGCTACAGGACACAACGGCCTCCGACGAGCTTCTGCCCCGGATATTTCCGCCCGGGAACGTAGCGGAACCAGGGTGCTCGTCACCCCCTCGGGGGTCTCTAGAACAGTTAGCTCGGCAGTCTCCTGCCGGTCCGCCGTTACAGGTCTCCGAGCTAGTAGTTCAGCTAAATCCAGAGGCCAGCCTCGAGCGGCTGGTTCCCTTAGTAGACTATTTAGCAGCGTGGAAGCTACTGCCAAATGTGTCTGCATGGGTCCTGCGCACTGTAGAGAAAGGTTATGCTATTCAGTTCGGCGCCCCGCCGCCGCCTTTCGACGGGGTTTTTCCCACTCTGGTGGGCCCCAGGCAGGCTCTGGTCATGGAGCAAGAAGTAGAGACCCTTCTGAGGAAGGAGGCCATCGAGGTGGTCCCTCCTCACGTAAGGGAGTCCGGGTTCTACAGTCGGTACTTCATTGTTCCAAAGAAGGATGGAGGGCTGCGGCCGATCATCGATCTCCGTCGCCTCAATCATTCAGTCATGAAACTGAAATTCAAGATGCTTACAGTCAAGCAAGTAGTGTCACAAATCAGGTCCGAGGACTGGTTTGTGACGATAGACCTGAAAGACGCGTACTTTCACGTTTCCATCCTTCCTCAACACAGGAAGTTCCTGAGGTTTGCTTTCAGGGGCGAAGCTTACCAGTATCGGGTTCTTCCCTTCGGCTTAGCACTCTCACCCCGCACGTTTACGAAATGTGTAGATGCCGCCCTGGTCCCTCTTCGGCTTCAGGGCATTCGCATTTTAAACTACATCGACGACTGGCTGATCCTAGCAGCGTCCGAGAGTTTAGCGGCTCGACATCGAGATGTCGTTCTCGCCCACATGAAAACGTTGGGGTTAAGACTAAACGTCAAGAAAAGTGTACTTTCTCCATTACAGAGGACCACTTATCTGGGCGTGGTGTGGGACTCGACCACGATGCAGGCACGTTTGTCCCCTGCTCGTATTGTGTCGATCCTCACCGCAGTCAAGAGAGTCAAGCAGGGCCTGTCACTCACTGTCAAACAGTTTCAACAACTGTTGGGTCTGATGGCAGCAGCGTCCAACGTGATACCTTTTGGCCTGCTGTACATGAGACCCCTACAGTGGTGGCTCAAGTCAAAAGGGTTCTCCCCGAGGGGAAACCCGCTCCGTATGATCAAGGTCACGCGCAGAGGGCTACGTGCCTTAGACATGTGGAAGAAGCCGTGGTTCCTAAATCAGGGCCCGACTTTGGGAGTTCCTTGCCGCCGTGTAACGCTAGCGACAGATGCATCCCTCACTGGGTGGGGGGCGGTCATGAGTGGTCGCCCCGCCCAAGGTCTGTGGACGGGTCGTCATCTCGGTTGGCACATCAATTGCCTAGAGATGCTGGCCGTATTTCGAGCGCTGAAATATTTTCTTCCAGACCTCAGAAATCGCCATGTGCTGGTTCGCACCGACAGCACAGCGGTGGTTTATTACATCAACCACCAAGGAGGTCTGCGGTCGCGCCCCTTATACAAGCTGGCGCACCAGATCCTTGTGTGGTCCCAGGACAAACTCCTCTCCCTTCGAGCAGTGCATATTCCTGGGCATTTGAATGTGGGAGCAGACATCCTGTCGAGACAGGGGCCGAGGCCCGGGGAATGGATGCTTCACCCAGAAGTAGTGAATCAGATATGGGAGATCTTTGGGCGAGCCCAATTAGATCTCTTTGCCACGAGGGAGAATGCACAATGTCCCCTCTGGTTCTCTCTAGTTCATCCAGCTCCCCTGGGGCTGGATGCTATGGTACAGACGTGGCCGAGGCTTCGTCTGTACGCCTTTCCCCCGATTGCTCTGCTCCCAGGAGTTCTGGAGAGAGTACGCCGGGACGGGGTCAGCCTACTGTTAGTAGCCCCGTACTGGCCGGGCCGAGTATGGTTCTCGGACCTGATATCTCTCCTCGACGGCTCTCCATGGGAGATCCCCGTCAGGAGGGATCTCCTCTCTCAGGCGGGGGGCGCCATCCTGCACCCCCGTCCGGAGTTGTGGAAGCTGTGGGTGTGGCCCCTGAGGGGGCACAACTCATAGATTCCGGTCTCTCAACTGAGGTTGTGGAGACCATCCTCCAGTCCAGAGCTCCCTCTACGAGGAAACTATATGCCCTTAAGTGGAAGCTTTTCACTTCATGGTGTGAAGAGCGCCAGCAAGACCCAGCTAACTGCCCGGTTGGTACAGTACTGGAGTTTTTGCAGGCTCGTTTCTCCACAGGGTTAGCCCACTCCACCCTGAAGGTTTACGTGGCGGCAATCTCGGCCTACCACGCCCTTCTCGATGGTGTTTCTGTGGGTAAGAACCCCCTGGTTATACGTTTCCTCCGTGGTGTACTGAGGCTGAGGCCTCCGACACGACCCCGCGTCCCTTCCTGGGATCTGACTGTGGTGCTTGAGGCTCTTTGCAAACCTCCGTTTGAGCCTTTGGAAGAAATCCCGATTCGGTTTCTTACCATTAAGACGGTGCTTCTACTAGCCCTTACTTCCCTCAAGCGGGTTGGGGACCTGCAGGCCCTTTCTGTGGCCCCTTCTCATTTAGAGTTTTCTCCAGGCAATATTAAAGCCTTTCTTTACCCTAGACCAGGGTATGTTCCTAAGGTCCCCACCCACCCACCACAGCCGGTTGTGCTCCAGGCCTTTTGTCCTCCTCCCTTTCGGGAGCCTGACCAGCAGAAGCTTAATTGTATGTGCCCGGTACGTGCCCTAGATGCATATGTCCACAGAGCTGCCCTGTGGCGAAAATCAGAACAGTTGTTCGTCTGCTATGGCCCCCCTAAGAAGGGGTCTCCTGCCTCTAAAGAGACTTTAAGTAGATGGATTGTAGATGCTATATCTACGGCTTACGAGTCCTCTGACCTCCCCTCACCTTTGGGGGTCAAGGCTCATTCTACGCGCGCTTTGGGCGCCTCTAAGGCCTTCTCTGCAGGTGTCCCAATACAGGACATCTGTAATGCTGCGGGATGGTCCACGCCCCTCACCTTTGTAAGGTTCTACAGCCTTGATGTCCGAGCCACTCCTGGCTCTTCTGTCCTCCTGCCCTAGCTCTTTCACTGGCAGGGTTTTGGAAGTCTGGTGGCGTGGGCATCTCGTTCCCAAAGCGTTCTCTGGACGCAGCTCGAGTTCCTGAAGGGGAACGTCCCGGTTACGTATGTAACCTTGGTTCCCCGAGGGAACGAGACGCTGCGTCTCGGTCCATCCTTCCGGCATCCCTGCTGAGCGCTCGCTTCATTCACGAAGCTGACGCCGGCCGGCTTCGCACGTGCTTTTATGCTTCCTGGTTGATGACGTCACCCGCCTGTGACGTCCCGCTTTCTCATTGGTTCGGTTACACATTCTTTCAGAGCGTCGTCCGCCAAGGGCGTTCCCAAAGCGTTCTCTGGACGCAGCGTCTCGTTCCCTCGGGGAACCAAGGTTACATACGTAACCGGGACGTTTACTGTTGCTGCAGGAAATGTAACCAACCAGAGGGCAAGTATTACAACAACTGACATGACAACATAATTCTTTATGTACAAAACAGTTTTATGGCTAAGAGCCTAATATAATGTTGAGAAAAGAGAATGAGAAAAGTCTGTCAGAATACACACAGATGATCTACCATCTGCAGATCTGACACTGATCATGAGCTCATCATGACTGAT
Source organism: Cirrhinus mrigala (assembly GCA_036247105.1). Lineage (NCBI taxonomy): Eukaryota > Metazoa > Chordata > Actinopteri > Cypriniformes > Cyprinidae > Cirrhinus > Cirrhinus mrigala. The sequence continues at coordinate 29,257,443 of CM070028.1, forward strand.
ATATGTTTAATATGACTGATTTCATTTTACAGCTTCATGTTCATCTGCTCCAAAGATAAAACTCAAAAGAATAACATGCACAAAAAAAAAAGAAAAAAAAAAAAATTTGATTTGATACAGTGAAAAAAAAAAAAAAAAAATCAACATGTAATTTAGTGTCAGTTACACATGAATCTGCCTAATTAAACACAAATTGTACTAAAACAGTGTCACAGACACACAAGAGTGCTAAGAATAGTTCGGTAAAGTTCTTCAAACAACGTGGATGTTTTAATATGTTTTAATTAAATATCTGAATTAATCTGTTCCATTTTAATCAATGTTGTGTAAAATGTTCTGTAAGATATTTGAAAAAGATTCATTGTTATATGGTGTGTCTGAACTGGCACATGTTCATTTCAAGTCAGATCTTGTGTAATTGAGGTCAGTGAGAGCTGTGAGAATGTTGAATGGGCTGGGAGGAACTTGTAATGCACACAATGTTTGACGGTTTGTGTTTGTGTGTGTTCATATTCATGAGAGTGTGAGATGCGTGGTTTATTCCTACAACCACAAAGTAACTTTCTGAAAGCCTGTTAGACAGAAGTATCTCTGATAAATATCTGAAGTTTTCAAATGCAGAATGACATTTTCTCATCTCTGTGCTCTGATCCTGTTTGTTCTGTGTGGTGAGTAACTCTTTTAATCAGTTAATGTGGTTAGTTAAACATAAATTCATTTTCACCACAAGAGATAAAAAACAACAACAAAACACACACACACACACACACACACACACACACACACACACACACTTTGATGGTCAAGCTCAGTTAAATTTCTAGACACTTTTGTTGTCTAATAATTATATTGCATTTATGTGATCTTCAGGTGTGCTTGGTGCTGATGCAGATGAAGTGAAGTCAGTGTCAGTGACTGAGGGAGATTCTGTCACTCTAAACAGTAATGTGAAATTACAGAGAGATGATTAGACTCTGTGGGTGTTTGGACCTCAAGAGACTCGAATAGCTGAAATCCATAGACAGAACATCTTTATAGATGTCACTGATACAATATTTGAGAAAAGACTCCAGATGGACAGTCAAACTGGATCTCTGATCATCAGAAACATCAGAACTGAACACACTGGACTTTATAAACTGCAGATCCTCAGCAACAGAGGAACTTAATACAAAAGATTCAGTCTTACTGTCTACGGTGAGTAAACTAAATAACTAAATGTCAGAAGTCATATTGTTGTGATTATCGCTGCCTGCAATCATAATAAACACTTAATACATTTAAAACGGAATATAATGGAGCCATCTTAAACTTGTCATTTTTTTAGGTTCATGCCCTAATTCATCTGGTTATTTATTCAAATGGAGCATTCATGTATGTGTATATGTGCCTGCACATATAATACTTTATTTTATTGTTTTAGAAAATGAGAAACTTGTTACAGTTTGTCTTCATATCTTGCTAAATTTTCTCAGAGACGTGTCTTATCTTTATTGACCTGCAATGACTAAAAAACTTTTAGAAAAATTTGTATAATTAAAATTAGTTTTTTCATGTTTTCCAGCTTGTTTGCCCATTCCTGTCATCAGCAGAGACTCTTCACAATGTTCTTCACCCTCATCATCAGGATCACCAATGTCTAAATGCTTACTCTTGTGTTCAGTTGTGAATGTGAGTGGCGTGAGCCTGTACGTTTATGCTTTAACCTTTTTATTAGTTTTTAAATTGCTTATTATGCAATGCACATATTTATAATAAGAAACAACAAAAAGCAGCTCCTGATGGTAAATACACGCAACATCTGCATGTGTTTGTGTTTGTAGATGAGAAAAGCCTGTCAGAATACACACAGATCATCTACCGTCTGCAGATCTGACACTGATCATCACCCATAACACATCACAATTCATCAGGACTGATTTATGTTTAATATAACTAATTTCATTTCACAAATATGATGAAGCTTCATGTTTATCTGCTTCAAAAGATAAAACTCAACTGAAGTGCAACATAAATTAAAAATATAGTTTATCGTTCACATACTCATTTTGATGAAATGGTATTGATACAGCACCACAAGCCTAAAAGAATAGCATCCAGTTTAACAAGATTACATATTCAGTATGTGCATAAAAATGTAAAATACGTTTGATAGTCAAATGAAACAAGTTAAACGTGATTTAGTGTAAATTGCACATGAATCTGCCTAATTAAACACAATTTGTATTGAAAGATTAGTGCTAAGATTAGTTCAATAAACTTTTTTTTTAAACAACAATGTGAATGTTTTAAGTTTTAATTAAATATCTCAGAATTAATCTATTGCATTTTAATCAATGTTGTGTAAAATGTTCTGTAAGATATTTGAAAGAGATTCATTATTATGTTTCCATCTAAATTTACGAATTAAACTTATGCGCAAAATTGGAGTATCGCATAAAACATATGCGAATAAAGCACTGTTTCCATCCAGTAAGATGAAGAGAACAGAACTGTCACTTCCTGATTAACTTGCGCTAAATATCACTTAGATAAACTGTATTTGCTGCAGTAGGAAAAGGCACTGTATATAATAGCGTTTGTATACAATAAATTAGCTTCAGAGCGCGCAGATGAAATGTGGTCATGTTATCTTATTTTTGGAGACTGCTTTTTGGGAATGCTGTTCTGGGAGTTGATTATAACCAAGCACTTTGACGTGACTTTGCTCAAGCATTTTCGAATGACAAAATTGGCATTTCAGATGATGTGCAATGAGATCAGTCCGTTGGTTGGTCCATTTATGCTGTCCAATCGCAAAGTCACGTGTTTTTTGATGTGCATTAAAGGGTTACTCCACCCCAAAATGTAAATTTTGTCATTAATCATGTACCCCCATGTCCTTCCAAACCCGTAAATGCTTTGTTTGTCTTCAGAGCACAATTCAAGATATTAAATTTAATGGCATAGCGCCATTTTTCCGCTGGACGAAACGCTGTTTTCTTTCAAATCAAAGTGTAAATATATGTAGAAAATGTATCCGTGTGGTGCGGCTGACACAGAATGGCCTACACAGTTTGCCTCCAACGGATACTCTCCAAAATGGCGCCACGCTGATGCGGAGGAGACGAATTGTTGAATGAAATTTTATTTTTTTATTTTTTATTTTTTTTCTTTTGCGAACAAAAAGTATTCTCGTTGCTTCCTAAAATTTCAGAACCACTGATGGCAGATGGACTATTTTGACCATGTCTTTCATACTTTTGATAATGGTATTTACCTGGCAGTCAATGGGACAGTCACAAACCTCCCGGTTTTCATCCAAAATATCTTAAATTGTGTTCAGAAGACGAATGAAGCTTTTACAGGTTTGGAACGTTGGAACGACATGGGGGTAAGTGATTAATGACAATAAGTAATTTTCATTTTCTTACTGGATAAAAAAATTATCCTATTTAGTTGAGCACATTTTTTTGCCCTTTTTTACAAATGTATGCGCATCTTGGTGTTTTCATCCAGCCTTTTTTTTTTTTTTTTTAATGCGATATCCCAAAATGCACATTAAAATAGGTGGCAGTAAACATAACTATTGTTGTATGGTGTGTCTGAACTGGCACATATTCATTTCGAGTAAGATCTTCTGTTATTGAGGTCAGTAAATGTATGTCAGAGCTGTGAAAATGAGGTCAAATGTGCTGGGAGGATCTTCAGCTGAAGCACACAATGTTAGACAGTGTGTGTGTCTGTGTGTTCGTGTTCATCAGAGTGAGAGATGTACATTTTTTTTTTCTCCCTACAGCCACAAATTAACCTTCTGAAAACTTAGACTGAAAAATACCTTTGATAAAAATCTGAAATGAGATTTGTCAGATGCAGAATGATGTTTTGTCAACTGTGTGCTCTGATCCTGTTTGTCCTGTGCGGTGAGTAACTCTTTAAATCAGTAAATGTGGTTAGTTAAACACAAATTTATTTCCATCACAAGAGCTAAAAAACAAACACAAATTTTAAACGTCAAACTCCATAAAATCAAATGGAATCAGTTTTGTTGTCTAATAATAATTATATTGCATTTATATGATCTTTAGGTGTGTTTGGTGATACAGCTGTAATGAAATCAGTGTCAGTCACTGAGGGAGATTCTGTCACTCTAAGCACTGATGTTAAAGTACAGAGAGATGATCTGATAGTGTGGATGTTTGGACCGCAAGAGACTCCTATAGCTGAAATCCACACACAGAACATCTTTATAGATGTCATTGATGCAATATTTGAAATATTTGAGAAAAGACTCCAGATGGACAGTAAAACTGGATCTCTGACCATCAGAAACGTCAGAAATGAACACTCTGGACTTTATAAATTACTGATAGTCAGCAACAGAGGAAACTCTTACAAGAGATTCAATCTTACTGTCAATGGTGAGTAAATTGATGATGATTTAAAGATTTCTTCTTTCTTTCTTAAGATTTAAGATATCTACTGAAGATAAGTTACAAAATTCTTATGTATAATTAGAATGCTGATCATGTTTATAATCACCATCTTCATTTATACAATGTTTGATTGCTTATTGATTATGGAATTATGTTTCTACAAATTGATGTTTAATCCATATCAGATGTTTATCACCCTTTGTTTATTTATTTTTGCGCTTTGTGCAGATGAAAACAAAAACAAACAAACAAACAAACAAAAAAACTTTTTTCTTTAGGTTATTTACCTGCATGCAAATTTCTAAATACAATGAAACAGAACAAATTTTATATCTTGTATATGTAAAACATTCTCGTTTCACAAAGTGCAAGAAAGTGAGAAACCTTGACTGTTTGCGTTACTTTTTAGATTTTTCCCTCTATTCAGAACCATTAATTGTCCAGTAACAATCATTCATACATGCACACATTGCGATTACTTGTTAAATATATTTTGGACATGTGTTTTGTTTTGTTTTTTTTACATTAACTGACCTACAAAGATTAACAGTATCTAGAAATTTTATGATCAATAATTTGTGGTCCTAAAATAATATTTGTTTCCCTCATGTTCTCCAGCTCTTCTACCGGTTCCTATCATCACCAGAGACTCTTCTCAGTTTTCATCATCAGAAACATCATTATCATCATCATCAGTTTCCAAATGTTCACTGCTGTGTTCAGTGGTGAATGTGAGTGATGTGAGTCTCTCCTGGTACAAAGGAAACAGTTTATTGTCCAGCATCAGTGTATCTGATCTCAGCATCAGTCTCTCTTTACCTCTGGAGGTGGAATATCAGGATAAAAACACCTACAGCTGTGTGATCAACAATCCCATCAGCAACCAGACTCAACACCTCAACATCAATCAACTTTGTCAACCATGTCCAGGTATGTCAGCAGTAAATGCACTTTTCAGATCTGAAAGTGTTCAAGTGCACTAATGTTTCCATGTTCTTCTAACTTCTCCCTCAGACTGTGTCTGGTGTTGTGGTTCAACTGAAGCTGTGATCCGATTGGTCATCTCTGCTGTGGTGAGCGTGGCTGCTGTTGCTGCAGTAGTTTATGACATTCGATCTTAAAGAGTTCAGAAAGACAAGACATGAAGAGACACCAGAGGGCGATGTTTTCAAAGGTTTCAATAGAGTCTGTTTTATATGTAAGTTAAGGTTGAGCATTCATATAATTCTGTCGGTCAAAATGTAAGAGTAAGACAAAAAAAAATTAAAGTAAGAACATTCTAAGCTTATGTTCTAATAAATAAAGCTACATTTAAATATAAACCACAATAAAGGATAATGAGTGTTTAAATTAAGCTTTTCTGCCGCCTTGAGGTCCATGTAGGAGCATTAAAAGGGTCATCGAATGCTAAGTTCACTTTTACATGTTGTTTGACCATTAATGTGTGTTGGCAGTGTATGTACAAATCTACCCTATAATGATAAAAATCCATGCTGTGGTTTTTAATTAATCTGTAAAAATAATATCCCCTTTTTCAAATCGAGCCATTCTCGATGTTGTTGTGTCACACCCACAGAGGCCGCTCCCACGATAATTGATTGGCATGAGCGTTTTACATCTGATCAGCTGTCACAGTCCATCCTCTTTGTTTCGATGCCGGAGCAGGGATGTAAGTTAGACAAGAATATCTCAGATTGAGCGATTGAGGTGTTGTGTTGCTGGATGTAATAATGAACATAGTGGTCATCATTTACTCCCGACATCTGAGCCGCTGAAAATGCAGTAGATTAGGTTTGTTTGTGAAGGGAATGAGGCTCCCGATCCACATATATCCGTCTATGTTCACACAAATCATTCATGATCCAGCTTCACTTACAGCAGAAGTCAGTTTAAGGGGTTTTTTTTATGAATCTTTGCGATCGCCTTTTCTAATAATGTGCTAGTTAGCGAGTTTAGTGGCTAAACGGGCTAAATGCGGCTAAAGTAAACAATCTCTCCAAGCAGCTTGTCACTCCACAGAGAGAAGAGAGGGGCGGGGCGAGCAGAGCTCATTTGCATTTAAAGCAGCCACGACCAGAATGAGATGATTCTTGCAGAGCTGATTTTGGCAAGGTAAACAGGGTGTTGTTTTACACAACCACTGAGAATTTTTAACCAAAGTATATTATAGACTTTTCATTAAGACCCTAAAGAATCATGTCAACTTGTGGAAAATGGGCATCCGATGACCCCTTTAAAAGAATTTTTATTGGTCGCTTCCTCCTATCACATTGTCATCAGTGCATAGTTCCTCTTTCTTGTTTGTACAGGAAAACACACCTGAGTAAGTTAATCAATGTTTTCAGGATTACTATGGCTACAGGCAGGTAAGGTTTTGTTCAGGGTTGGAGCTAAACTCTGCAGGACATTGGTACTCCAGGACCGACATTGCTTTCCCTGATTGTTGTTAGAGCAGGGGTGGCAAACTCTGGTCCTGGAGAGCTGCAGTCCAGAAGAGTTCAGCTCCAACCCTAATATAAACTCACCTGCCTGTAGCTGGCTAGTAACCCTTCAGACCTTCAGTAGCTTGTTCAGGTGTGTTTAATTAGGGTTGAACCAAAACTCTGCAATGCTGCAGCTCTCCAGGACTGACGTTCGCCACTGCTTTTCTCTTCTTTTCTTTTCTTTTTTTTTTTTTTTTGCAGAGATTTAACACAAGTAAAATGATTCTTGCATGTTTTATTCATCACGATAATCTTCAAAAATGAACACTTCTATGATTTTTGCTTAAATACAATCGGCAGAAGGAAAAAGCTATAATTAAACTATAGAACATAGTTGCATGACGTTTATTGATTTTTGTCTTGATTTTGTCTGCAATTATTGTAGTGCTCCTTAAGATCATAACTAGCTCAGTTGTGTTTGTTAAGGGTTGGAGCTGAACTTTGCAGAACGCTATGTCTCCAGGAACAGGATTTGGCACGCCGGCTACTTTATGTGGACTTGTGAGTGGGTTGAATAACAGACTTCCAGTTGAAGCTGCTGTAACTGATTAAAATTCCACTGAAATCCAGTTTTGTTATCAAACTGACAAATGTAAAATAACCTGATTTGCATAACTGAATGCATGTTCAGCTGACTTTAAGTGTCACGCCCACAGTCCACACGATGAACGTTTCTTTGAGCTGAAGCTTTAGACTTAAGATCTATAAACCTTTGGCTGCATCCAAAATCATACAGTACGTTTTTCTTTTGAACAAGTACTTACACTGCGACTGATAAAAAGTATGTTCTATATAGTCTATATCAGATGCACACATCAGAATCTCCCTACAAATAGTAGGTCTTCTTTGAGTGTTTTATGAATACTGTGAATTCAGACATCTTTTCATATAATATTTTTCAATACAATATAGTAGGGCAGTGTGTGTTTTCAAATGCAACCCTCTGAACTTATAGGGTTCAGAAAAAAACAAAAAGTTGTCCTTTTTCACTGAATACACTGCTTCTACGCTATAAACTTTACTGTTTATGTATTTTTACTTTTTTTTTTTTTTAATTATTATTATTATAGTATTTTCTGAGTATGGCCCAATTGTATGATGAGATTTTTTTTTTTTTTTTTTTTTTTTTTTGGTGACAGGATGTGGTTTTTGTGAGAAATGCAAACAGCCACACAACATTTTTCCATTCTCTTAAAGGGATGGTTCACTCTCCATCATGTTGTTATAAACTACTTTCTTTCTCCTGTGGAACATAAAAGAAGATATTTTGACTTTTTTTTTTTTTGGTCCATACAATGAAAGTCAAGTGGGCCAGTGTTGTTTTGAAACCCACTGACAACAACAGTATGTAACGTCACAAATGTAATTGCAAATAAAAATGTAAACGAAAATCCAAATCACGCTGCCTTTAATGGGTTTAAAAAGAAATATTCTAATGATTTTGCATGGCACACATTTCATGTATATTTCTTTTGTTTATTTGTTTGTTTGTATGTATGCCAGAAGCAGAATAAACATGAGGTTCTTCATGTACTTTCACACACTACTGCTCAGTTATTGAGTCAAAGTGAAATATTCTGTGGTCTTCTGTAAGTCTATTGGCCAAAGGCTATTGATTGTATGGCTATGTACATGCTTTAAGTGTGTGGGTGGGTTGGTGGTTTAGTTAAAGGGTAGCTTGTGTCACTTATCTTTAGCAACGGAATAAACAGTCTTACTCTAAACGCTAACTGCTAATGTTGATAGTATAAATATATCAATATTTATCATCTGGAGCAGTTTAGTATCTTCATCCTTTTTGTGTGGAATTATTTATTTATTTAGTTATTAAGTATTAACAGTTGTAGGTTACATTGCATTTGTCGTCTGGTCCTTATTTCTGTTTATTTATTTAACAGATTTATTTCCAGACATCCTTCAATAGCCTAGTGTATACAGGTGCATCTAAAAAATTTGAATATCATGAAAAATTTTTTTTTTATTATTCTAGATTCATTACATGTAATGTAAAATATTTCCAAAGTTTTTTTTTTTTGTTGTTGTTGTTGTTGTTTTAATTTAGATGATTAGCGCTTACAGCTCATGAAAGTCAAAAATCCAGTATCTCAAAATATTAGAATATTTCCTAAGATCAATCAAAAAACTTATTTGCAAAAAAAAAGTTTTTTAAGTTTTGTAAGTTTTTTAAAGTATGTTCATTTATGCACTCAATACTTGGTCGGCCATACATATTACAGCAAATGACTTGCTCCTAGCACAAATTACAGCATCAGTGAAGTGTGGCATGAAAGTGATCAGCCTGTGGCACTGCTGAGGCACTATTGAGCAATCAGATTGTCTGTATATTGTTGGATCGATGGTTTCTCATCTTTCTCTTGAAAATATCACATAGATTCTCAATGGGGTTCAGGTCAGGCATGTTGGCTGGCCAATAAAGCACAGTAAGATCATGGTCAGCAAACCACTTGGAAGTGTTTTTTGCACTGTGGGCAGGTGCTAAAGTCCTGCTGAAAAAGGAAATCAGCATCTCCATAAAGCTTTCAGCAGATGGAAGCATAAAGTGCTCCAAAATCTCCTGATAGATGGCTACATTGACTTTGCACTTGACCAGCACCAGCAGATGTCACGGCACCCCAAATCATCACTGACTTCAGAAACTTCACAATGGACTTCAAGCAGCTTGGATTCTGTGCCTCTCCAGTCTTTGTCCAGACTTTGGGACCATGATTTCAACATGAAATGCAAAATTTACTTTTATCTTAAAAGAGGACTTTGGACCACTGAGCAACAGTCCAGTTCTTTTTCTCCTTAGCCCAGATAAGATGCTTCTGACGTTGTTTCTGTTTCAGAAGTGGCTTGGCAGCCCTTTTCCTGAAGACGTCTGAGCATGGTGACTCTTGATGAACTCCAGCTTCATTACACTCCTTGTTAAGCTCTCCCAAGTGTTTGAATCGGCTTTACTTGACAGTATTCTCAAGCTTGCGGTCATCCCTGTTGCTTGTGCACCTTTGCCTACCCAAATTCTTCCTTCCAGTCAACTTTGCATTTATTATGCCTTAATACAGCACTTTGTAAACAGTCACCCCATTCAGTAATGACCTTCTGTGACTTATTCTCTTTGTGGAGGGTGTCAGTGATTGTCTCCTGGACCACTGCCAAGCAGCATTAGTGTGGTTTCAAAGAACAAGAGATACCTGGAATTTATAATGTAGGGATGGTCATTTAATGAAACTCAAATGTAAATATTCTAATATTTTGAGATACTGGATTTTTGACTTTCATGAGGTATACATTTTAATAATCAAAATTAAAAAAAAAAACAAAAAAAAAAAAAACTTTTGAAATGTTTTACTTTATATTTAATGAATCTAGAATATATGAAAGTTTATCTTTTTTAACTTTTTCATGATATTCTAATTTTTTGAGATGCACTTGTATATTTGAACAAAGAATAGAAGAGATGCTGTCTGAGTTACAGGAAATCGTGGCTTACTGTCAGCCACCACCTTCTGAGGTGTATATACTTGTGCTTGCAAAGGTAGTTCACAACATCCTACAAAACAATTACAAGCATCTGATTGTATATAACATTCTCTTGTTAATTTATTAGTCGATTATAAAATAAATTCTACTTTTTTTCACTCTCTCTACAGTTTTTTATTTTATTTTATTTTTTTTATTTTTTATTATTTTTTTTTTTTTTTATTTAACAGTGTATTGTCCAATTGCATAACTCCAAAAACTATCTATCTATCTATCTATCTATCTGTCTATTAAAATTACAATATTCTGATCAATACTCCTTGCAATTGTTATTATCATCCTTACATTGCATTTAATTTGTATAATTAATATGACAACGTGTACAGTAAGGAAGTGATTCAAAATCTAAAAAATTCTCTTAATTTTTATGGATCTTTCATCTTTCGGTCTGAGCCGTTGCTGCCATAATGCGTTTGTAGGCAGCAAGCTTGTTCAAACAACCACAAAATGAGCTTGCCTGCAACCTTTCCAAGCCAAAAAAAAAAAAAAAAAAAAAAAAAACGTAACCGCAAACGCCGTGACTTTGGCGGTATGCAGGGAAGTTAGAGCCCTGCACTGGGCTGTTTTCTGAATGGTGTCAATGGAGGAGAGGCATCTCTATGTTGAATAAACAGCTTTTGTGAGGAAATAGCATATAATTTAATGAATCGACGGTCTGTTAATTAATCTACAACATGTTTTACAATAAACAATTCTTTCGTTGGGAATTATAGCCTATAGACTTTACCTTTATAAAAATGTTATATTTCAAAGACAGCAGATTAGTGAATTACTACCAACAGATATGTTGCATTACTATTAATATTTTACTCTGCTTTATGTTGATCTAATGTATTTTAACCAAAGTATGTTATAGACTTTTCATTAAGACCCTGAAGAATCATATCAACTTGTGGAAAATGGGCATCCGATGACCCCTTTAAAATGTTTTGCAACAAATTCAGTCATATTCTTTCTCCCAGAATCCATCACACTAGAAAAAGAGCTGAAGCTCAACACAAAATGGTAAATAATTATCTCATTGGGTGTAGAGCAGTAATGTCAGGATGCTCCTTGTATCTAATGTGTTTTTATCATTTCAAAGTTTTGAAATTTCAATAGTATTTTTTTTTTTTTTAAATGAAATACATCTGAGATGAGGTTCTGTGATTTGTTATTTTTGACTGTTTTGTTTCAGGTGTATCTGCTGTTGATACAGATGAAACCGTGACAATATCAGTGATGGAGGGAGATTCTGTCACTTAAAAAACTGGTGTTACTGAAATACAGGGAGATGATCTGATAGTGTGGACATTTAGACTTAACAGTTCAGAGACTCGTATAGCTGAAATCTATAAACAGATCATCTCTATACATGACAATAAAGAGAATAATAAGAGATTCAGAGGCAGACTCCAGATAAATGAGCAGACAGGATCTCTGACCATCACAAACATCAGCAAATTGCACTCTGGACTTTATAATGTACAGATCATGAAAGGAGATGTCAAACACATGAGTTTCAGTATTGCTGTCTACGGTGAGATGAATAAATCATATCAAAATGTTTTTGTTTGTTTGTTTGTTTTTATCTGGGCATTTTAAAATCTGTGATTGAGGATCTGTACACACATTCATTTTAGTAATTGATTTTTGTTCCTAAAATATTTTTTCTTTCATGTTTCAGGTCTTCCTGTTCCTGTCATCAGTGATTCTCCTCGAAACCTTCCTGTATCAAAAAAAAATCATCAGACCAGAATTGTTCATTGCTGTGTTCAGTGGTGAATGTGAGTGATGTGACTCTCTCCTGGTACAAAGGAAACAGTTTATTGTCCAGCATCAGTGTGTCTGATCTCAGCATCAGTCTCTCTCTACCTCTGGGGATTGAATGTCTGGATGATTCATACAGCTGTGCAGTTGCTTATTTATTCATTAACCAGACTAAACATCTCAATAGCACCGATATCTGTCATACATGTTCAGGTGTGTATATGTCTTTTTACCAAAATATGCTGGTTAATATTGTTGTTTAGGTTTGTCTCTAAATGAGTCATGAAAGTTGTTGAACTCACATTGTCACATGTTTGTGCCTGTGCTGTATCTTAGCACATAAACTGCACTTTACTGTTCTATGCTGTGTTATATGTATAAGTGATAGAAACAACATGTTTGAAGTAAATAATTGGCAGATTAATTGATAATCAAAATTTAATTGCATCTTTTTATGATATATACCCCACAAGATTTGCTGTTGTTTCAACTTGATTGAAGTCTGGTGAAATTAATGGACTGTAATGACTCATTTTGCTTTATTCATTGCAGATGTTCAACCTGTGACTGTCAAACCGCTGATATTTGCTGCTCTATTTCTGCTGCTGCTGCTAGTGATCGCAGTATTAGCTATGAAGATATTCTGTCGCTGCAGGAGCTGGAAAGAAACAGCACAAGAAAGCAAGTATTGACTCTTTTTATGACATTTTAGTGCACAAAAGTGCCAGTAAAATCTTGTAACCTTCATTTAAGATGTGTGTGTGTGTGTGTGTGTGTTTTAAACAGCTCAGACTACTGTGAAGGAGGTGGATTATACTGATCCAACATTTACTACAAACAGAACTCAGGATATGGTAAGACATTTTTGTTATTATTTGCACTTTTATGAAAAACTGGGCTTTTTCTTATTGTGCTGATTCTTGCTTGATTTCTTTTGCACCCTGAATAATGAAACCTGCCCTAAAACAGTAAAATGTATTTTATCTTGTTCAGATATCACTCAATATCTTAAAAATGACGCTCATGATCTGTTGATCCTTTTGAGTGCAATGGCTCTGAATTTTGGATCCAATGATATTTAATCCCACGTTTTAATTTCCAAGCCTTGGTGAAATTTGGACTTACCACAATATTTACTTTTCTAAATTTATATTATTTTGTGAATTTGCTGCTTTGAGTTTCTAAATCTTTGTGCTTCAAAGCATATGATGTGTGTTTCTTTTCTTACAGGAGACTAATGGACAGAATCAAAGTGAGTATTTAGAGGTGGCTTTCAATTTATGATTATTCAGACCGTATTATCACAGCACTTAGTTTATTAGCACAGATCATGTTGTGACATATGATAGTATAGAAAAACCTTGAAACATTAAAGTTAAACTGCTATTAAATCCATTTCATTGTATTCACAACAGACAATAGAGTATTGCACTATTTAAGTGTCTTGCTGCCAAGTTAACTTGACTCCTCATGCATTTTTGATCGCGATGTCTGCAGCTGCACAGCTTTATTCATAACAATCATGTCTTGACTTGAATGTGCGTTTAGTATAGCTAAATATTTTCAAAGCCATCCACATTATAGTAAGCTCTGATAATGATACCATAGTCGTGATAAACAACACGAAAAATACATCAAAAAAGGAAGAAAGCTAAAAACCTGAAAAACCATAAACATGTACGTGTATTAAACAAACACACAGTACTATTGAATACATGTATAATCGCTGTGCTGAGGCTCCATCTGCTGGCTATTTTGTGAGTTTTACATGTACCATGATGAAGTCGGTCCCTGCTGGTAGATAATTTGAACTACACCATCTGTGTGACAAAAAGCATAATTCTCAATCGACAGCTTTAAAAATGGTTTGTGTATTCTGAAGAAGTAATTTAAACAACATTTCAGCTAAAAACAACTATGCTAAAGCTAATGTCATTAAAACAGGTCATTTGTCATTTATTGCTGCCTATCAGTATAAGTACAATCCGTTTAAGAAAGTAATCTCAGATAAGTTTAATTATTGATGTAAGATGTATGAATTCACACTGCTTTGAGCATTGTAGAATTATAATTGCCAAGCAAGAACAAGTTTTAGCCAAGTAGTGTTCAGTACAAAGTAAAAAGATTTTCTTCAAGTATGCAGAGTGCCACACATTTGCTCAGGTTTTTTTTCCCCTAAAGAATGCTGACATTATGTAAACTACAATAAATAATGCACTGTGTTAATCTAGGTTAACTAAAGATTACAGTCTTGCATGTTTTTGAAACTAGTCTGTATAAAGCGGTTTTTGGACGCCAGATGGCGCTCTTGACAAAACACGATCTGAACCAGTAGTTAGTCAAACTCATCGTTAGAGCTGAGTGAAAAAAGGCTGACTTTACTAGCATAAACTTCTTGAAGTATTGTGTTCACTGAAATTGTTTGATAGCAATAGGTTTTAGCATTTGTACTCAAGCAGGTTTGTTCTTTTGTACCTGATGTTTTTACTGTGTTGTAAATGTAATGGCTGTAGGTTTGTGTTTGCTGAAAAATAAACAAACTAAAACACACTCTCTGTGTTCATTCATGTTTGCCTCTTTATGTCACATAATGTCTAGATGCATAACATTTTATATATTTATTTCAATGATTTTTCAAAATCAGACATTATTTTCAGTCATGTGATTAGATTATGTTTCTCTGTTATCGTGACACTATGGTTAACAGCCTTTTGGTTTCACAGGATGTGGTCTGTAAGTGAGATGAAGCAATAAGTGAAAGATTAAGAATTTTTTTTGTAATCATATATGTAATATTTCAGAGAAATGAAACTGTTGAAATAAAAAGTCAGAATGTATAGCCTACTCTCCCACTTGCAAAACAGTTATCTGTTAAAAGTTTGTTTGAGGCTCTTCATACACTTTGACACAGTAGCAGCTCAGTTTGAGAGTTTTATTGAGATCTGTTGTGGTCTGCGTAGTTTTTTTTTTTTTAGACCAGTTTATGGGGTCCGGGCTCAAACATTTCGTTGTGTAATAGTGAGCAGTGTGTTCATTTACAGCTCATTAAGAAGAATTGATGTGTTCGTTGGAGAAAGCATGTGCAACTGGATTATTCTTGAATCCCTGTTCATTGTTTTCAAACACATTTTAAAGAATATGGGGTCAAACCCTGTTGTTTTCTCTCTATGTGTGTTCATCACAAACTGTAAGTGATTAAATTTTAATCTTGCTTTTGTTGAATTCAGATTATGATCCATATTTATGTAAAACCAGGCGTGACATTTTTATTTATTTATTAAGATAAATGTGCCATGATTAGTTCAATTCATTCCTCACTATTAATTTGAACTAAACTACTTTTTTTGGGGGGAAAAATCTCTTTCAGGTGTGTTTGTTGCTGTGACAGATGAAATAAAGTCGGTATCAGTGATGGAGGGAGATTCTGTCACTCTACACACTGATGTTAAAGTACAGAGAGATGATATGATACTGTGGACAATTGGACATCAAAACACTCGAATAGCTGAAATCATTAAAAGGGACCAAATAAATTTTATTTTTGAGAGTAATAATGGGAGATTTAGAAACAAACTACAGTTGAACAATCAGACTGGATCACTGACAATCAGAAACATCAGATCTGAACACACTGGATTTTATAAACTAACTGTCATCATCAGTGGAATAACCTCATTGAAGAGCTTCAGTATTACTGTGTATGGTGAGTAAACAGTACTGTCACTAATGCTATAATTGTTTATTTTTAGTTCTAGTCTGAACTTGGCATACTGTATAAAAGTGTCTAAAAGCTCATGATCAGTCATTGTTTTAGAGTAGATGTACAAGCATTAATTTCTTTCTTAGTCTTGCATTTAAAATGATTATTTTTTATTAGCCTTGCAAGAAAACATTTGCATCATGTTATTGCTTGTTGATGATAATAATTAGGTAATACTTACTTGTTCTTTCATGTTTCCAGCTCCTCTACCCATTCCTGCCAACACCAGTGATTCTTCACAATGTTTTTCATCATCATCAGGATCATCATGTTCACTGCTGTGTTCAGTGGTGAATGTGAGTGATGTGAGTCTCTCCTGGTACAAAGGAAACAGTTTATTGTCCAGCATCAGTGTGTCTGATCTCAGCATCAGTCTCTCTCTACCTCTGGAGGTGAAATATCAGGATAAAAACATTTACAGCTGTGTGCTCAACAATCCCATCAGGAACCAGACTCAACATCTGAACATCAGTGGACTTTGCGGGCCATGTTCAGGTATGTCAGCAGTAATATTTTTTTTTTTTTTCAAAATTGTTTTCCAAATTTTCTGTTTATATTGTGTCTGAATAAAGTCAGAATGAATGGATTGACTATTTTCTCTTTGTTTTTTTGCAGAAACAGCCTACTGTTCATATTTCTTGCCACTTTCAGCAATTTGTGTGCTGCTGCTGCTCATTTCTGCATGTGTGTTTTACTGCTGCTGCAGGACATGCAACCAAGAAACACCAGAAGGCAAGTATTACTACAGCTGACATAAAAGGACTTTTTTGTGCAAATCAGAAATATGCTTTATATAATTAATGTGAAGTTGCAGAATCAGCACCTGATGTTAAATACACTCAACATCTGCATGTGTTTGTTTTTGTAGATGAGAAAAGTCTGTCAGAATACACACAGATCATCTACTGTCTACAGATCTGACACTGATCACTGATCATCACCCATAATACTCCACAGGACTGCTTTCAACTACTGGACTACAACATGTTTTATAAAAATACTTTATCATTCACATACACATTTTCTTTAAATGGTATTAATAAATTACCAAAATCTTAAAATAGCAAAAATCATGCAATTTAACAAGGTTAAAAATGAACAGAAATAAAATGTATTTCAACAATTTTTATAAAATATAAACATTTTAAACATTTAATTTAAAGCTGATTGTAAATGAATCTGGTAACTTCTTACATATTAAAATATGAATTTGTGCTAAAACAGTTTCATAGTCACATAGTTGTGTTTAAAATTCTAATAATAAATGCTTAATTCTCTTTCAGTGTTTTCTGACTTCAGATCAATCTGTTTTATTTCAATTACTTATTGCGCAAATCTTTTGAAAGAGATTTGTGATTATATTGTGAGAGAAGCAGCACTCGTTCATGAGATGTTTTGGAGTCAGAACTTGTGTTATTGAGGTCAGTAAATGTGTCTCAGCTGAATGCATGTGGTTTAATGTGCTGGGAGGATGTTCAGCTAATGCACACAATGTTAGACAATGTTTGTTTGTATTCATGTTTATGAGTGTGTGTGATGTGCGTTTTTTTTTTTCTTTTTTTTTCTTACAACTACAAAAAAAACCTTTTGAAAACCTGCTAGACACTGAAATAAGAGTTTTCAGATGAAGAGCAATCCAGAATGACGTTGTGATTGAGATTGTCGATGTAATTTAAGAAAAAAGATAAAGAATTAATTAAACTATATAAATGTGTCTATAGAGCACAGGCAGAGTCGAAATGTGAATGAAGACCACTAAAACTAGTTCACACACATTTATCAGTCTAGATTTAGGAAGTAGCTGCACTTTTTGTTCAGGAAGTTTCTCTTCTGTGTCTGAAGTGACTCTCGGTTGGATGTTTCCAGCATGATGTCCTCTCATCTGTGTGCTCTGATCTTGTTTGTTCTTTGTGGTAAGTAACACTTAAAATATTTCTATTTTAATCAGTTAATGCAGAGCATTTAGTTAAACACAAGTGCATTTCCACAACATCATACAAATATGTTTTACCTTTTAGAAGTGCATGATTAAACTCCAGGAAATTATATTATTTAGTCTCTGTCTGATAATGATACATTTTTATTTGTTCTCCAGGTGTGTTTGGTGATACAGATGTAATGAGGTCAGTATCAGTGACTGAGGGAGATTCTGTCACTCTAAACACTCATGTTACTAAAGTACAGAGAGATGACCAGATACTGTGGATGTTTGGACCTAAAGAGACTCGAATAGCTGAATTCTATAAGCAGAGCATCGATATGTTTAGCAGTGATGAGACATTTGGAGACAGACTGCAGATGGACTCTTTCACTGGATCTCTGACCATCAGAAACATCAGAAACACAGACTCTGGACTTTATAAAGTTTATATCCGCAGCAACAGAGGGAACTCAGACAAGACATTCAATGTAATTGTCTATGGTAAGAAAAATGACCTCAGCTCTTATATGTATAAATGGATGTGAAGCTTATTATTGATCTGGTAGTAGTGAATCAGACATGACAGCAATAAAGTTTGTTAAAAATAAAATGCATTTACCATCTACTTTTATCTTCTACCAGCAAACTATAATCCAATATCTTTTCTTAAAACAGAATTAATTGATCTTTTTTAACTAATATGCAATTAATATGATTTATTAATTTTTTATATATTTATTTTGAACAATTGTTAAGCATACATTTTGTATTGTTATCCCTCTGAAGAAATTAAGTGTGTAAGGGACCAAAAATATATTTATATGCAAAGGAAATTAATTATTTCACTGGTATTTCTTACATTTTTACACATACATTTACTGTAGTAATTCAGCCCTCTATGTGTAATAAAATATAGACTGTGTCTGTATACTTGAAAAACGTAAATGGACTATTAAACGTAGCTGTAAAGTGCAATTTGTAAAGTACATATACTTAATGTTTTACCAAGAAATACTAGTTTGTGATATCAAGGCAAATAATGAGCTGTTTTGTACCACTAAAAGTGAAAGCTGATGACAGTTCAAACTTTCAAAGCCTTGAAACATTCAGATTACAAATTACCGTACCCACTCTTATTTGAAAAAATGAGGTGAATATATTGTTCATTACATGTTTTCCAGCTCATCTGCCTGTTCCTCTCATCATCAGTAACTGTCCATCATTACCAGAGTCCAGATGTTCACTGCTGTGTTCAGTGGTGAATGTGAGTCATGTGAGTCTTTACTGGTACAAAGGAAACAGTTTATTGTCCAGCATCAGTGTGTCTGATCTCAGCATCAGTCTCTCTCTACCTCTGGAGGTGGAATATCAGGATAAAAACACCTACAGCTGTGTGATCAACAATCCCATCAGCAACCAGACCAAACATGTGGACATCAGTCAATTCTGTTACACATGTGTAGGTATGTCAAATATTTTATCATAAAGTTTTAATTGTGCTTTAATTAATACAAACATGCTATATATTTCTAGTTTGATGTATTGAGTTTATCATAATATTTTCTCATTACTTCAGCCTCTCTGTCAGTATCTTTTCGTCCATTTGTGCTGATTTCTCTATCAGCTGTGATTTTGGTGATTTGTGCTGTGGTGTTTCATCTGTGCAACAAAAACAATTCAGGACTAGAGGGTCAGTCTCTCCTTCATCTCATCTAACCCAGGTTTTCATAAATGACAAACCACACTGAATCAACTTGTTTGATGTTTCTAGATGATAAAAGCATGTCAGAATACACACATGTCATCTACAGCCTTCAGATGAGAGATCTGTAACAGGTCACTGATTTCACAATCAATACAACAGATTTTATGTGATTGCTGACTTTGTTCATCTACTTCCTCTAAACTAATTTTTAGAGAGAATGAAAGTAGGCTTATTTCTTAAAAGCACAGTTTTAGCTCTTAAATGTGTTTCTGTTTGTCTGATGAGTTTATTAACTCAATTTTTATTGACATTTTTCTCTGTCTGTTACAGAAATCACTTCAGGCTGTGACATATAAGCACATGACACGATGATCAAGAGAGCTGAAATCATGCAGCACTATTTTTTGTTATAATTATGAATCAGTAAAATTACACAAAAGGAATTGATCATACAAATTATTACAAATATACATTGAATAGATAAATTGTTGGTTTATTACATTTGTTCAGAAAAATTCAGGAAAGGGCTACCAAACTGGCTCCAGTTGTATTCATTTCAAACTGACACACTGCCACCCAGTGGACAACAAAATTAATAAATGCCTGCTACATACAAACCCTACCAACTTTTGTCAGTATTAGTGGTCCTTTCCTTATGTTTTTCAGCTCCTCTAATTCTCAATCAGCAACCAGACTGAACATCTCAGTGTTACTGAGATCTGTCAGCAATGCTAAGCTATACATCAGACACATTTTTAACCTACTTTCTTTCTAAATTAGCTATTCAGAACAGGCTGGGAACACAAATTAAGATATTTGAGATGAAATCTGAGAGCTTTCTGACCTTCCATAGACGGCAAGTGTACTACCGCAGTCAAGGCATTGAAATCTAGTATTGTTAAAATAGTCCATGTGACATCTGTGGTTCAACCATAATTTTACGAAGCTACAAGAATATTTTTTGTGTGCAAACAAAACAAAAATAATGACTTCTTCTCCCCTGATAGCATACGTACATCACAGAGATGTCTATTTTACTTCTGCATTTACATTTACGAAACATATTTTTTTAGAGTGTCTGTTCATCTGTAATACGTCTATTGGACGTTTCCTATCAGATGTCAAATAGACGTCTATTAGATGTCTTTAAGATGTTTATGATTTAGAATGTATGTAAAGCTGACATCTTACATACGTCTGTCAGACGTTTGTACAAAACAGATGCTTTCCAGATCAAGAGATCTTTAACAGACATCTTGCAGACATACGTGTGCTATCTGGGTCCTATGTGTCACCATAGAGTGCCATTATGAACATCTAATAGATGTCTATTTGACATCTTATAGGAGTCGTCCTATAGACATATTGCAGATGACCAAACACTCTAAAAAATACATCTTCCAGATGTAAATGCAGACGTCAAATAGACGTCTTTGTGATGTATGTGTGCTACCAAGGGTTTTACATATCAAGCGATCTTTAACAGACATCTTGCAGATGTATGTGTGCTCTCTGGGAAGAGTATCACAATTATAAAAAGAGAACTGTATTTAATACAATGAGATATACGTTTCTACTATAACAATGTCACAGACACGTGAGAGTGTTGAGATTAAATCAGTAAACCCTTGGGGTTTTTTTATGTGGGCGTGTTATGATGTTTTATGATGTTTCTTTCAAGTTGAGGATTATTCACAGTATTTTGATGTGTTGTGTAAAATATTTCATTTCGAAAGTCAATCATTTTTACATTGCCAGTGTGAACCAGCACATGTTCATGTTTTCGTGTCAGTCAGATCTTGTGTTATTGCGGTCATTAAATGCATCTGAGCTGAATGCGTGTGGTTTGAAGTGTCGAGAGGATGTTCAGATAATGCACACAATGTTAGACGGTGTGTGTGTTTGTGTGTGTTCTTGAGAGTGTGAGGGGACCAGTTTCTTCTTAAAACCACAAATACATTTTCAGAGAACCTGTTAGACTCAAACCTGTTAGATATACAGGGGTTGGACAATGAAACTGAAACACTCGCCAATATAGTATTGGAGGTTTCATGGCTATATTTGCGCTGTCTGGTGCCCAATCTTCACTTATTGTACATTACACCAGTTAGAGCAGAGTGTAAAGTTTCATTATGTGCACCCAATGGTTCAAACATTGTACCTTGAAGGTAGTGCTCTGTATCAGGATAATAATGCACCAATACACACAGCAAGACTGGTGACAGACTGGTTTAATGAACATGAAAATTAAGTTGAACATCTCCCATGGCCTGCATAGTCACCAGATCTGAATATTATTGAGCCACTTTGGGGTGTTTTGGAGGAGCGAGTCAGGAAACGTTTTCCCACATCAGCATCACATAGTGACCTGGCCACTGTTCTGCAAGAGGAAAATGGCTCAAAATCCCTCTGGCTGCTTTGCAGGACTTGTATTTGTCACTCCCACGATGAAATGATGTTGTATTAGCTGCAAAAGGAGGCCCAATATCATACTAATTGTGATCTAAAACCAGGTGTTTCAGTTTCATTGTCCAACCCCTGTATATCTGACATGACAGTTTCCAGATCCAGAAAGATGTTCTCTCATCTGTGTGCTCTCATGTTTATCCTTTGCGGTAAGTAACTTTTCAATATATTATTTAATCACTAAATTAAAGTCTCAGTTTGATAATAATATACTGTATTTGTATATGTGTTTCAGGTGTGTTTGGTGATGCAGATGAAATTAGGTCAGTATCAGTGATGGAGGGAGATTCTGTCACTCTACACACTGACGTTAAAGTTCAGAGTATAGATATGCTATTGTGGATATTCGGACCTCAAGAAACTTGCATTGCTGAAATATATAACCAGAACATCTTTATGTATGACAGTTATAAGACATTTGGAGACAGTCTGCAGATGGACAATCAAACGGGATCTCTGACCATTAGAAACATCAGAGCTGAAAACTCTGGACTTTATAAACTACTGATTGTCAGCAAGATCATCAGAGGAAATTCATACAGGAGATTCAGTGTCACTGTCTATGGTGAGTAAAGTAGTACTCTAATAATCTCATTTTAATATTACACAGTTTGGGATTGTGAGAAACCTTGTCTGTTTGTGCTATTGTTTCTTCTTCCTTCTAGGCAGAACCATTAATTTTTTAATTTTATATGCATACATAGTTGGAAGTTGTCTTACTATTTTGTTAAATATGTTTTGGAGCATCTGAATGATAATGTTTCTCTCCTTAATAATTTTCTAGCTCATCTGCCTGTTCCTGTCATCACTAGAGACTCATCTCATCTCATTATAGACTCATCTTCATCAGGACCATCAAGTCAGAATTGTTCACTGCTGTGTTCAGTGGTAAATGTGAGTGATGTGAGTCTCTCCTGGTACAAAGGAAACAGTTTATTATCCAGAATCAGTGCATCTGATCTCAGCATCAGTCTCTCTCTACCTCTGGAGGTGGAATATCAGGATAAAAACACCTACAGCTGTGTGATCAACAATCCTATGAGCAACCAGACCAAACATCTGGACATCAGTGAAGTCTGTCACACATGTTCAGGTACGTCAGTGGTAATATTAGCGCTATTTACAGACCTGAAAGAGTTAAAATGCACACTAATATTTCCGTGTTTTTCGGTTTCTTCCCTCAGACTCTGTTCATTGTTGTTGTTCTACTGAAGCTGTGATCCGATTGGTCGTCTCTGCTCTGGTGGGCGTGGTTGCTGTTGCTGTTGCAATTTATGACTTCAGATTTGGAAGCGTTCAGTAAGACAGAACATAGAGAGACACCAGGGGGCGTTGTTTTCAGCATATGTAGCCCATTAAATAAAGAAACGTGTTTTTGACGCAGAGGTCCACAAAAATGTTCAGCTGTTTTGGGTTAATTTTGGGTTGTGTTTGGTTTTGGATCTCTGTTCAGCAACCATGATCAGCAACCATGTGGGTCACAACAGAATTTCTTTTTCTTTATTAGCAGTATTTACAAAAATACAATGTTATCTAAAAGTCAGTATAGGTAGAAATGAAAAAAAAAAAAAAAAAAAAAAAACATAAAATAATTTTGTGTTGACACATATAGACAGAAGAGAAATAAGAAATTTACTGATTATGATTATGTGATATAATGGGATGTTTCTGCATGCACCCCCCTGAAACCAAATTTAAGTGGAAAGAAAACAAACTTTCGAGATTTCCATATTTCAGAAGGTTTCTCACTGTTGCAAAATATACAGCTTTGACTAACAAAGTTAGAACTGTAAAACTTTATTTTAAGAGAATTGTAAAAGAGAACATAACTTTCCCTGTTAAAAAATAAAGCTCCATTTTTTTTATTATGTTTTTTTAATCTGACACGTTTGTGCGCATTTGAATTTAAAACCTATATTGCGGTGTATTTTATATACAACAGATGCTCTGGGAGATACTCTGCTCCCTTTAGCCTTTGTGCAAGGTCTAACATAAGTCCATAGTAACTACTAATAAAATAATTTAAAATGAACATTTTAACAAGTTATTTCATGTGTTAATTTATTGGTGTTATTGTTAAACACTTGACTTGAAAATACAAAAAGTTCTTTCAAAGTTCATGATGTTCATGGTGATTTTCCCACCATATTGACAAAATTTTTAAACTTTGCTTAAATGTATATAGTTTTGTTGTTGCTGCTGGTGTTGTTCATTTATACTCAATGAGAATTGGTGTTACAATGTTTAATGTTAGTTTTTAAAAAAGAATAAGTTATTGTTATTTATCTATGTTGTTGTGAAATCAAGATTTAATGCAGCTGTAGTGTTCAAAAGTACCAACAAATTTGTCTAACCTCCATTTCAAATAAATTAAAGCTTTACTTTTTTTTTTTTGTAAATGTATTTTTATTAAACAGCTCAGACTGCTGAGGTGGATTAAACTGATGTGGCATTCAGTACACAAATAGACAGATTTCACAACAGACAATAGAGTATCCCATTATACTGTTCTGATTATGAACTGAGACTCACGATAAAGGGAAAAAAAAAAAAAAAAACAGATCAAGAGAAGAAACTACAACCAGCATGAGACACATATGTGGCCCTGGACCACAAAACCAGTTATAAGAGAGTTTTTTTACACTGAGATTTATATTTCATCTGAAAACTGAAAAAAAAATAAGCTTTCCATTGATGTATGGTTTTGGCCGAGATACAACTATTTGAAAATCTCGAATCTGAGGGTGCAAAAAAATCTGCCTTTAAAGCTTTCCAAATGAAGTTCTTAGCAATGTATATTACTAATCAAAAATTAGGTTTTGATATATTTACGGTAGGAAATTTACAGAATATCTTCACGCAACGATCTTTACTTAATATCCTAATGATTTTTGGCATAAAAGAAAAATCGATAATTTTGGCTATTGCTACAAATATACCAATGCTACTTAAAACTGGTTTTAAAACCAAAAACCAACTGATAAGTGCTCATGTGGAAAAGTTTGACTTCCTATACAGCTTTATATAAAATACATGGCTCTTCCTGCACTATGACACAGTAGCAGCTCAGGTTGAGCGTTTCAGTGAGGTTTGGCGTTTGGTGCTTTATTTAGGTCAGTATCGCTTTATGGTGTCTGGACTCAATCTTTGTCATCCAGTGTGTTTCACATGCTTTACATGTTCAAGATTTAACAAGAAGGAGGATTTTACATTTTAGTTTGGGAATCTGAGAAAGCAGTGTGCATAGTTGGATTATTTCTTAAATTTCTGTCATTATCGCTACAGGAGTTTGACATTTTCATACACATTTGAAGGAATATGCTATCAAATGCTGCTGTTTTCTGTCTGTGTGTGTTTGTCACAAAATGTAAGTGGGTTTGATTCGTTTCAAGGAAATGTATGCACCTGATAAACCAATGTGAATTAAGTTAACGTGTGAATGTAAAGTGGACCAGTAGATTAACTCTATTATACATTATGCATTATTATACATTCATTATAGTCTTCTTTGTTTATTGAATTTTTATGGGGCTTTAAAATGATCATCAAAATTTTGTTAAAATAGGGTCTTAAAATGTAAATCACTTTGGATAAAATCATACTCCAAATGTTTAAATGTAAAAAAAAAAAAAAAAAAAAAAAAAAAAATGAACAAAGCAAGTTGTACACTGTAGAAATGATTCAACTCTGAAAGATATGTAAGATGAGAATCTGTGATTTGTTGTTGACTGTTTTGTTTCAGGTGTGTCTGGTGTTGATACAGATGAAACAGATATGATATCGGTGATGGAGGGAGATTCTGTTACTCTACACACTGATGTTACTGAAATAAACAGAGATTATCAGATACTATGGGCATTTATGGTTAAAAATTCAGAAAATCGTCTAGCTATAATCCATAATCTGATCCTCTCTATATTTGATGGTAAAAAATATAATGAAATATTCAGAGGCAGACTACAGATAAATGAGCAGACAGGATCTCTGACCATCACAAACATCAACAAATTACACTCTGGACTTTATAAACTACAAGTCATTAATGGAGGGGTCAAATACAAGAGCTTCAATCTTGCTGTCTATGGTGAGTAAACTGAATAAATTATATCGAAAGGGATTTTTAATCAAATTTAAGTCTGAACTATCTGGGACTCAGTTATTTTTAGATTTATGATTGAGTATCTTTACACACAGCTTTTCCAGTAATTGATTGTCTCTGAAATGTTATTCTTTCTTTCATGTTTCAGGTCTTCTGACTGTTCCAGTCATCAGAGATTTTCCTCAAAACCCTTCAGTATCAGAAAGATCATCACAGCAGAATTGTTCATTGTTGTGTTCAGTGTTGAATGTGAGTGATGTGAGTCTCTCCTGGTATAAAGGAAATGGTTTACTGTCCAACATCAATGCGTCTGATCTTAGCATCAGTCTTTCTCTACCTTTGGAGATTGAGTGTCTGGATGATTCCTACAGCTGTGTTGTGGCTTATTCATTCACTAACCAGACTAAACGCCTAAACATCACTGATCACTGTTGGTCATGTTCAGGTACACAGCAGCAACATTTTCAACATATTTACTTTCTAAATGTGCAGTTCATGGCATCTGGATGCAGTTGCACTGAAACAACTTAACATTTTCTCTGTCTGTTACAGCAAAAGTCCAGCATTTATATTTCATGCCATTTATAAGCATTTGTGTGCTGCTGCTGCTAATTTCTGCATGTGTGTTTTGCTGTTGCTGAAGAAAATGCGACCAAGGAAAACCAAAGGGCAAGTATTACTACAACTGACATGATAAAAATGACCGTTTATTTCCAAAAATTATTGAGGTCAGTAAATGTGGCGTCTGAGCTGAATGCATGTGGTTTACTGCACGCAATGTAGCATGACAGTGTGTGTTCATGTTTATGAGAGTGTGAAATGTTGAGAAGTTTATTCTTTCAACCACAAATTAACCCTCTTATTGAGATGGTAAAAATGTTAGTGCAGTTTAAAAAGATAAAGAATGCATTAAATTAGACTTTTCATTTAGCAATCTTTGTTTAGGAAATAGCTGCACTTTTTGTTCAGGAAGTCTTTTTGCTGCATCTAAAGTGACTCTCAATGTCAGCTGTGGCTAGAAGGGATACAGCTCCGACCGGAAACTAACAATGAAATTAATTGTTCTAGCTATTAGACTGTGTTTTTTTTTTTAATGTCTACGCCTACCCCAAC
The DNA here is from genome assembly GCA_036247105.1 of Cirrhinus mrigala. Taxonomy (NCBI): domain Eukaryota; kingdom Metazoa; phylum Chordata; class Actinopteri; order Cypriniformes; family Cyprinidae; genus Cirrhinus; species Cirrhinus mrigala. The sequence goes on from CM070028.1 coordinate 29,284,697, forward strand.
CCTAAACTTAGCCCTTACTATAAAAAAACAGCATTATTGTTGTACAGTGTGACAAAAATAATGTTAGATCCCCAGTAGCTAGAGTTGTATTCTTTCTAGCCTTTACCCTTGATGTCCTCTCATCTGTGTGCTCTGATCCTGTTTGTTCTGTGGTACATAAACACAAATGCAGTTCCACAAAAGAAAAACACACACATTTTACTTTTAAGAGGTGCATGATTAAGCTTGAGGAAATTAGATTATATAAAGAGTATTTGCAAAAGAAAACTCAGTTTTTAACCATTTTTAAAAATCATGTTTTTATTATGTTGTCATGTTTTTATTGTTTTATCGTGTTAGCAAGCTGTATTTTTAAGTTATTTTTTACCCATCTGCAGTTTGATTGAGATTAACTGGAAGCTGTAAGCATGATCATGTAACGCCAAGCCAGCAGAGGGAGCCCTCACCCTAGTACTGCCTGCATGCTCCCTCTGCTGCTTCTACTGTTACTTCCTGTTTGGGACTATTTATAGACTGACCATGTGCTCATTACTTTGCGAAGTATTGCCAGTTTCACCTGCTTTACTGAGCGTTTACCATTACTCTGTTGGATTACCTGTTGCTGTCTTGCTTTGTTTCTGGATTATTGAGTTTATGGATTACCCCTGTCGGATTGTTTGCTGGTTTCGACTGACTTCACAGCTTTTGACCCACTGCCTGTATTATTACTCTGCTGCTTGGATTACGTTTACGTTTTGTATGCTGTTGGACTGCCTTTCTGGTTATTGACCCTCTGCCTGTTTCCACGTGTATGTTTGCTGTCGTTTGTAATAAACTTCTGCATTTGGATTCGAACGCCGCCTTAGCGTCCTCGTTACAGAATACTTCGCCTCCCATGTATCCAGCGGAAGTTACCAATACACGACCAACCATGGACCTAGCAGATCGTCTCATCAGTCTCCGACAAGGAAACCGTCCAATAGAGGATTACGTAACCAACTTCTGTGAACTGTGTTATCAGGTGAACTTTAATGATACATCCCTTAAAGATCTTTTCCGTTTTGGCTTATGTAAGGACATTTCATATCTGATGCCACGCAATACCCCACATTGGACTCTTGAAAGTTACATAGATCTTGCACTCCGGTTAAGCGGCTCACCTTACACTGCAGTAACCACCACGCCACAGCCAGCTCAAGTCACGTCCACCAAGCCAAAGCCTGTTCACATCATGCCTGCCAAGCCAAAGCCTGCTCACGCCATGCCTGCCGCTCCAGGGCCTGCTCACGCCATGCCTGCCGCTCCAGAGGCTGCACCTGTCATGGCCGCCCGTCTAGAGTCTGCACCTGTCATGGCCGCCCGTCCAGAGTCTGCACCCATCATGGCCGCCCTCCCACAACCAGTTCACAAGATGGCCGCCATCCCTGAGCCCGTCCACAAGATGGCCGCCATCCCCAAACCTGTTCACAAGATGGCCGCCATTCCAGAGCCAGTCCACAAGATGGCCGCCTTCCCCAAGCCAGTTCACAAGATGGCCGCCATCCCAGAGCCACTCCATAAGATGGTCGCTGTCTCCAAGTCACGCCACATGATGACCCACGTGCTGGACTCACCCCTAATGGCTGTATGGACAGCTAAGATGGCGCTCCCTCATGTCACGGCAGCTACCCCTGATTCAAGTCAAGCTGCAGGTGCATCTTCAGAGTCAGGTCAAGTTGCAGCTGTGTCTCCTGTGTCAAGCCAAGCTACAGCTGCTGCTCCAAGGTCCAAAGCTTCCAAGTCCAGTCAAGCTCCAGGGTCAAGTCAAGTTCCAGGGTCAAGTCAAGTTCCAGAGCCCGGCCAAGCAACAGAGCCCGGTCAAGCAACAGAGTCAAGTCAAGCAACAGAGTCAAGTCAAACCAAAGCTGCTGTTCTCCATGGGTCAAGCAAGGACACAGCTGTTCCCCACGAGTCAAGCCAAGTCACAGCTGTGCCCCACGAGTCAAGTCACGTTACAGCTGTTGTCCCTGAGTCAAGCCATGTTGTTCCTGAGTCAAACCAAGTTGCAGCAGATCTTCACGAGTCAAGCCAAATTGCTGCTGTCTTCCCTGAGCCAAGTCACACCGCAATTAATCTCCATGAGCCAAGTCAAGTTGCGGCTGTCGTCCATGAGCCAAGCCAAGCCACGGTTGTTCTTCATGAGCCAAATCAAGTTGCGGCTGTCGTCCATGAGCCAAGCCAAGCCACAGTTGATCTTCATGAACAAAGTCCGGCCACGGCAGGCCTCCCCGAGTCAAGTCCGGCCACGGCAGGCCTGCTCTACCTGCTCTGCCTGCCCCACCATGGTCCCCTACTCTGCCATTGCCCCACGGCCCAGGCCCTCCAGTACTTCACAGTCTGCTACTGCTCCATGGCCCTGGTCCTCCAAAGTTCCACTGTCTGTCATTGCTCCACGGCCCAGGACCTCCAGTGTTCCACTGTCTGCCACAGCTCCACGGCCCAGGTCCTCCAGGGTTCCACTGTCTGCCACAGCTCCACGGCCCTGGTCCTCCAAGGTTCCACTGTCTGCCACAGCTCCACAGTCCAGGTCCTCCAGTGCTTCACTGTCTGCCACTGCTCCATGGTCCAGGCTCTCCAGTGCTTCACTGTCTGTCCCTGCTCCACGATCCAGGTCCTCTAGTGCTTCACTGTCTGTCCCTGTTCCACGATCCAGACCTACCTGCTCTACATGGACCTGGCCCTCCGTCCCACCCCTTGTTTTGCCTCTGTTCCCCCACCCACCTGGACTGTTGCTGTTTAGAGCGCCAGGAGTCGCTCCTGGGGGGGGGATTCTGTAACGCCAAGCCAGCAGAGGGAGCCCTCACCCTAGTACTGCCTGCATGCTCCCTCTGCTGCTTCTACTGTTACTTCCTGTTTGGGACTATTTATAGACTGACCATGTGCTCATTACTTCGCTAAGTATTGCCAGTTTCACCTGCCTTACCGAGCGTTTACCATTACTCTGTTGGATTACCTGTTGCTGTCTTGCTTTGTTTCTGGATTATTGAGTTTATGGATTACCCCTTTCGGATTGTTTGCTGGATTGGACTGACTTCACGGCTTTTGACCCACTGCCTGTATTATTACTCTGCTGCTTGGATTACGTTTACGTTTTGTATGCTGTTGGACTGCCTTTCTGGTTATTGACCCTCTGCCTGTTTCCACGTGTATGTTTGCTGTCGTTTGTAATAAACTTCTGCATTTGGATTTGAACGCCGCCTTAGCGTCCTCATTACAGATCAGCACCCAGACAGCAATGTGACATTAATAGAATGGTTTGAAAGACATTGTCAAAATAGTCCATCTGCCAGCAGTGGCTCAATCTGATTTTTATGAAGCGTTGAGAATACTTTTTGTACGCAAAGAAAAAAAAAAAAGTTATTCACCAATTCGTCTCCTCCGTGTCAGCAAGCTGCATATGCCGGATATGCTGTTTGCGAAGCGTAAGTATATATAGAAAACTTATTCATTTTCGGCTGACACAGAATGCGTACGCAGTTTGCGTCCAGCGGATACAAAAAAGTATTCTTGTTGCTTCATAAAATTAAACACTGGTGACAGATGGACTATTTTGACGATGTCTTTCATACTTTTCTGGGTCCTGACAGTGGTATTTACCTGGCAGTCAATGGGACAGTCAAAAGCCTCCCGGGCTACATTGTATTCCGAAGACAAATTAAGCTTTTACGGGTTTGGAACAACAAGTGATTAATGACAAAATTTTCATTTTGGGGTAGAATAACCCTTTAAGATTGATTTAAATTAGCATTTAAGTTGAGTGACATTTCCATGTTTAAATTATGTTAGCTCAACATTGAATTTTTTTTGATGAAATCTGACAGCACACACGGGTGGAGACAGTGATATTGAACTAATGTTGATTTGTTATTGTTCACGAGATCATGAAAGTATATCTCTGTCTATATTCATAGCCCATGTCCTACATCCATTACTCAGTGCTTGTAGAGCACCATGTGCTTTTGAGTATAGGCAGATGAGGATCAACAATTAAAGAAATGAGGAGCAGCCTCTTAAAGGAACACTCCACTTTTTTTGAAAATAGGCTCATTTTCCAACTCCCTTGGAGTTGAATAGTTGAGTTTTTACTGTTTTCTAATCCATTCAGCCAATCTCCAGGTCTGGCGGTAGCACTTTTAGCATAGCTTAGCATAGATCATTGAATTCAATTAGACCATTAGCATCTCGCTCAAAAATGACCAAAGAGTTTTGATATTTTTCCTATTTAAAACTTGACTCTTCTGTAGTTACATTGTGTACAAAGACGCAAAAATGAAAAGTTGCGATAATATTACGCAGGTGTCAACTCTGCCGGCTGCAACTCTGCATCTACACAAACTTAGCGCCGGTCACTTTCAGGTGCTGCGTAATATCATTGCGCCTGCTACACCCATGGTACGGTAGCAAAGTTCCTTGATTATTACGCTGGAATGAGAGTATAGTTCCTAGCCATATCAGCCTAGAAAATCATTTTCATTTTCCGTCAGTCTTAGTAAATGATGTAACTACAGAGGAGTCAAGTTTTAAATAGGAAAAATATGGTCATTATATATGGTCATTTTCGAGCAAGATGCTATCGGTCTAATCAGATTCAATGATCTATGCTAAGCTATGCTAAAAGTGCTACCGCCAGAGCCGGAGATCAGCTGAATTGATTCAAAAATGGTAAAACTCAACTGTTTAACTCTAGGAGAGTTGCACAATAAGCCTATTTTCAAAAACAAGTGGAGTGTTCCTTTAATAATGATGTCACTGATTATACATTGAGTTCTATGGGCTTGTTAAGTGATGACGTAATGCGTCCATTGAATGCACCAACAAACGATGTTTCCGGGTCCAAACCCCAACTCATTTCACTTGAGAATACTATCTCAGCAGCCGTTTATGAGCACTGCTTATTCATATTAAACATTAATTAGCTAAATATTTTCAAATTTACAGTGTACACTACAGTCTCTGTGCTCACAGCATCCCAAACACAAATAATTTTTATATTTATTTATATTTATATTTTCATTGTATGGCTATCTGGAATTTTAGTATGGAGTTAAGGGTATGACTTTATTTTTTGTAGTAGTATTAAATCACATTGTGAGGGTATAATTAGTACCGTTTGTTGTTTTTTTCATTCCATCTGATAGAGCAGGGGTGCCCAACCGACATCAGACTTAACAAGCGAAAAAAGGGTTCTAAACAGTACCAGAAATGGATTCTTTGGCTTGTAACAATGGCAGAACCCTTTTTATTAGAGTTCAATAAATATCCATGTTTTAAATGATAGTTTATTTCCATTATTATATATTAGTATTTTATATAATGTTAGTATTATTAATATTATTTTTATATATTATTTGTTAATATTGGTGTGATGGAGGGGGCATTTCTCTCTGCAGATGATGAAGTTGTTGGATGTGATGCATCTGAAATACACAGTTGAGCTTAGAGATAAAGTATGTCTCTTCCATTTGTTTATGTTCAATCAATTATGTTTGCAAAGACCAAAAGTAGCAAAAATATACAGTAATGAGCCATTCAAAATGTTAAAAGGAAAAAGTGTTATAAAGTCATGAGATTGCTTTAATGTGACTGGATATGAAGAGTTCAGATGCAAAAGCCTCTTAATCCATCTGACATATTTCTTTAAAATTAGCATTTCTTTCTGGCTACTTTGTATAGGTTTCTTTATAAGTACTCGTACTTCTGATTGGGCTGAGGCTGGAATTTAGCGAGTTTGAAGTAAAAGTATTTGATGAATGTATACTATGTGTCAGGAGCATTCACTCAGTATCATTATCTCATTTTTGACCGAGATGGCTTTTAGCTGGTTTTGCATCTGATCTCTTCATATGTTTATGCATAAGTAATAATTAACAATATGGATTAAAAATTCAATATCAATTCAAATTCACTAGAGAAGTATCCTTGGCACACAGGTTTCATTCTGTTTGTGATGCCAAGAATGTTATATCATGAATGAGGTGACATCAAGAATGCTGGTCATGGAATAAAGAGACAGAGAGTCCAAGGTGAAGATGAAGAGTCTTTTATGAATGTCACTTACTAGTCCAGTGTCAGATAAGAAAAATAGAAATCTATATACTACACATATCTCTCTCTTTGCCTGCTCAAGCATTAGCATACTTCCCAGTTCCTGGGTGCACCATGTACTTGTTGCTCAGTTCTTAAAGGAAACACAGGAAGTAGTTCAGCCTTGCATATAAAACTATGATTTTATGTTACACATTATGAGAAAAATAAAGACTGAAAATAAAAGTATAATATGATCCTACATTTACAATATGCCAATACATAATACAGTACCATACCATACAAGAGCACGGCACCGAACCCTCAATTGCTCTCCGGGCTGCCCACTGCTCCGGGTGTATGTTCACAGTGTGTGTGTGTGTGTTTGTTCACTGCTCATTGTTGTGTGTGTGCAATTGAATGGGTGAAATGCAGAGCACAAATTCCAAGTATGGGTCACCTCCTCTCCTCTCCTTTCCTTTCCTTTCCTTTCCTTTCCTTTCCTTTCCTTTAATACTAATTTAAATATATTTTCCATTAAATATAAGAAAATATATGAAAAACGGATAAGACTTATTTGAATCTGTGTACATGTAGCCCACAATAACAACATTTTCATTTTAGAATTTCAGTTTGTATCATTTGATATCACAATTGTGAGCAATTTTCTAATTGCTTCATTATGCATGAGTTTAATCCAAACATCACTATGATGTACACTGTAAAAAAAAACAAACAAAAAAAAAAAACACAATTTGTTGAGTCAGCTTAAAATAATTTGTTACCCTGCTGCCTTCAGTCAACTAAAATTAGTCAACTTGGAATGTTAAGTTGTACTAAGTAACAACTTAGATATTTGTGCTTGCTAAACTTAACAGATGGGTAAGTAACCCAGCTGCCTTAAAATTTTAAGTTGATTCAGCTCAAATATCTAAGTTGTCACTTAGTATAATTTAACATTTCAAGTTGATTTTTTTTTTTTTTTTTTTTTTTTTGAGTTGACTGAACCTAAAATTTTAAGGCAGCCAGGTTACAAATTATTTTAAGTTGACTCAAATTGTTTTTTACAGTGTAGACTGAATACTAAACTAACAATAAACAATAAATAAAAATTCATGTGTTTCTATTAATACTGCAATATTTAATTTGAAGTTTCGAGCCTTTTCCACCGGAAAAACTTTCGATTTGTTAAATCGGTGCTATTTTAAGCTTAGCTGTAAGTTATTTTTGTATTTATTAATTGCGGTTTAGCAATATTTCACCAAAATTACTACCAAATATATTGATTTATAACAGTACTAAATGGAGAATTCATCATCTGACAGTGACTTTTCTTGTTCTGTTGATTCCAAAGGTTCCTCCTGAGCTTTAGACCAGGATGTTAACCATCCACTAAAGCTACCAATGAAGTTAACGCCAGCCCGCTGGCTGAGCAAATGTTCTTTCTCCAGGCTGTAAGGAGGAATCAGAAGAGAACAACGGTGTTGAGTAGAACAAGTTTAAAATTAGTTGCTATATTTCAATTATTTTGAGTACAAAGTAGACTTTAACAAAGATTACATTTCTGTAACCGAAACAGTTACTGATTTAAAATGATTTAGCATACACAATTTTAAAACAATATTTGTTTGAAATATAATATATTTCAAACAAGTGACATCATGTTTATCTGTCTGTGTTAACATGACTGCAACAAATGGATGTTTACTCACCTCAGGTTGCAGTTTGAGTCTCGTAGCACGTCACTGAGCTGCTGCTTTGAGTCTCCTATTTTATTGTTACTCAGATCAAGCTCTTTTAAAAACAGCAGTGCTTTTGTTTCAGCCAAAGACTGAGCCAAACAAGCAACATCTGTAATGCCACAGTAATTTAGACTAGAAAAAGAAAGAAAAATTATTTTTACTTTTTTTGTTTGTTTGTTTTGTTTTTTTGAATGGAACTTTTTAACCTTTAGACAAAATATCAAAGAAAAACATGTAATGGCTCCTATACAATATATGTTATAGTGGGAATATGGGGCTCAAAACACCTCAATTTTATTCCAAACTGAGTAAATGTTTGCAGTTTGGTGTAGCTATTTATAGGGTCAAAAAGTAAGATGAAATTTTCACAAACCTTTTTAACATTCAGATTCTTAATTTTGCTTAAAAGTTCACCAGACTGATGCATTTACTTTTAAAATGTTTTCTAACAGGGGACCATGCACCCACACTGAACTCAGACTCTTCATGAGATATTGAATAAAAGCATTTGAGTTAAATTGCAACGTTGAAATGATTTTAAGCATTTTATTTCTTGTTTGTTAATGATTCTCACCTCAAACTCTCAAGATTACACTCTGAATTACTGAGTATGTCACACAGGATCTGCACTCCTTTGTTTTCTATTTTATTCACACTGAGGTCCAGCTCTCTCAGGTGTGAAAGGTTTAAACACAGAGCTGAAGTCAGGGCGAGACACTGTTTCTCTGTAATTCTGCATCCACACAGACTGAAGACGGAAAGAGAAGACAATAAATCATATCCATGTTAAGTTTCTGTGTGAGTTGAATGTATCACGAATAAATGTTATATAACACACTAACATACAAGCAAAACATGAAAACCTAATTACAGAAAAATAACAAAACAAATTGTGAATAATAAAAATGTAGATGTACACATTTGTGAAGTGTAGAACAGCTATTTTCACATTCCTACTGTGAGAAAATCGCAATGTCAATTTAATGTCATGTTAGTGTAGTTTATAGTTCTTTCATTTTTAAATGGAAGCATATTTGAGTGAAGAAAGTCAAGTTAAATTTACTGCATGCCAATGTAGTTTGTTACTGTTGTTAATATATATCACATTTGACTGCGTTTACTTCATGAGCAAACCTCCAAAAACATACATTTCATGACCTCTTTTAGATTATTAGATTTCATGAAAAGCACCATCAGTGTTACAGAAGCCATTTAACTCTGTCAGAATGTATTGTCATGCAAGTTTTTGTACAGTGTAATGATACTAACTGTAGTTTTTCCAGCTTGCATTGTGAACTGCCCAACAAAACAACAAGGTTTTCAACTCCAGAGTTTCCTAGTTGATTGACACTGAAGTCCAGCTCTCGCAAGTGTGATGGGTTTGATTTCAGAGCTGAAGTCAGGATGAGACACTGTTTCTCTGTAATACTGCATCTACACAGACTGGAGACAAAAGACAATGTTAAGTTCACATCTGAATTAAATGCATCATGAATAAACACTATACTGTCACTGATATTCCACCAAAAACCTGTAAACCTAATTATAGAACCATAAACCAAGACAGAAGCATAAGTAGGACTTGAGGATACTAGTTACAAGTCTGGAGCATCTTCACACTTGCACATAGAAAATTTGTGACTATAAATGTAGATTAAGATCACTGAAAAATGACATTTAAATTGACTCTCTTCACATTGTTCATTTGAGAAAATCATGAAAATTGTACATCATTTTTACAGTCTAGTTTGCCACTTCCTTAATAAAAAACTGATTTAGTGAAAAGTACCATTAGTCCTTTAAAAAAAACATATAATTATCAGAATAATCTATTGTCATTCATATTATGCTAGCTTTTTGGTCTGTCGCTTGTTTTTTTTTTTTTTTTTTTTCTACTGACACACATACTAAATCATCAATCCATTAGCTAATAGCATGATAAACTTTAATGATATTATAATAAGTATAATGATACTAACTCTAGCTTTTCCAGCTTGCATTGTGGGTTCATCAGTAGATCACTGAGGTTTGTTGCTCCCAACTGGCCTAGTTCATTCTCACTTAAGGCCAGCTCTCTCAGGTGTGATGGGTTTGATTTCAGAGCTGAAATCAGAGCTGAACAATCGCCAGCTTTTATAGCGCAGTACCTTAACCTGCATTCAGAGAAATCAGACAAACTTTTCACTTTGTTTCATTAAAATACCAAGACACCAATTTGTTTGTTGTACATGAATGTTCCTCACCTCAGTCTCTCCAGTTTGCAGTGCGAATCCTTCAGTATATCATAAAATTTATTCACTCTTGTGTGTTTAAGCACATTTTCACTCAGGTCTAGCTCTCTCAGGTGTGATGGGTTTGATTTCAGAGCTGAGGTCAGGAAGACACACTGCTTCTCTTTAATACTGCATTTACACAGTCTGAAGACAAAAACATAAAGGACAATCAGATTCAGATCCTTGATGGCCATCTTATAAAAAGAGCAATAGTAAACATAGCCTTCATTATAGTCTATAGTTGAGTTGTAATTTATTTTTAAGTTTAGAATTCCAGAAGCTGTTGTTTTCTTATTCATTTTTTAACTATAGACATAATTTATCATAAATGTCCTTGTTTCAGCAAATGTGAATCTCATAATATCTCAAAGAACATATACACAACAAGTATATTATCTCTAATACTTTAAATTAAATTATATTATTTCCTATTTAGACACCTATACAGTTACAGTACAGTACAGATGCAGTGCTACAGTTTAAATATGGTAAACTGGGCCTGTTTAACTAAACAGTGACTTTTAATCACACTGTGCTGTACAGTATAATGATACTAACGCTAGTATTTCCAGCGTGCATTGTGCGTTCATCAGTAGATTGCTAAGGTTTTCAAACCCAGAGTCTCCCAGTTTATTCTCACTCAGGTCCAGCTCTCTCAGGTGTGATGGGTTTGATTTCAGAGCTAAAGTCAGAGCAGAACAACCTTCATCTGTCATTTCACAGCCTTTGAACCTACATTTGAAAAAAGATAAAGTACAAAATAAAACAGAAGAAGCAAACTCTTCATTCTGTAAAATACAGTGGGAGAGAGATCATACTAACTTCACCAGATCACAAAACACTTAAGCTCCTTTTAAGACATTGAGTATAAAACTGTTGAAGTGGTTTTAAGCATTTTGATTCTTGCATGTGAATATTCTTCACCTCAATCTCTCCAGTTTAGAGTGGAAATCAATCAGTAGTTCACATATGTGCTTCACTCCTTCATTTTCTATTTTATTTCGACTCAGGTCCAGTTCTCTCAGGTGTGAAAGGTTTGATTTCAGAGCTGAAGTCAGGATGAGACACTGTTTCTCTGTAATACTGCATTCACGCAGACTGAAGACAGAAAGAGAAACGATAATGAATCAGATCTATCAAGATCATCTAAGGTTCTGGAGGATTTGGATTGTTTGCCTGACTGTAATTTGTCATTTCAAAGTCACACATGAAAGTCTTTCAAACAGCAGTTATGAAACATTAGATCTATTCCAGATGCATTCGCTTGACATCAATTTTATGACTGGTTCTTTGCACGTCCTGATTTTGCTAAGTTAGATGTGTTCCTGGGTCAACATATTTTGTTGACCCTGGAACAAAATTTTAATCCAAAAATGTAATCTTGACCACATCCCTACACCCAAAACCTAACCTTACCCATGAGTAATCCCTAAAAACAGAGAAATTGATAGATGAATGACACTGATGTACAAGCACCAAACACTGATTGTAAGCCTAAACTTCACAAAAACTATAAACTGTTTTTTTCAAATCTGATTTAATCACAATGATGTTCCATGGTCAACAAAAATGTTGATCCAGGAACATGTCGTACTTGGTAAAATCAGGTTCTGCCTGGTTCTTCTATGTCAATGTCACACTTTTGCTCAACAGGGCAAATGTGTATAGGTCTGCTGTTCCCAGCTACATACAGTAAGGTTTCCTTAGTTAACTACATTAGTTAACATTAACTAATGATGAACAACACTACAGCTTTTTTCAAATTAAAAGTTGTATATCTTACACATAATACAAACATTAACAAAGATTCATTTGATAAAGAGTTTATTCATTAAAGTAGTGTTGTATGTGTCCTTGATACAATTTAGAAAAATCAAACAAATAAAAATTGTCCCTGAATTTAAGCAGGACTAAGGGATTAGTGTGAACATCAGCCGATAAAAATTGGTGGCTGAGCAGTTGGTGCATCACTAATTTGGATTACTCTGAACCAGGCTCTAAACTGTTTTGAGGAGTTTGTAAGCTCTGGAAGAAAACCATTGTTCTCCCTCTACAATAAATGAAACAATTACTGACCCAAGATCAAACAAATGAGCAAATAGTGTTTATATCAAATACATGTTAAATGATGTAAGATACTTACATCAATGTGTGGAGTTGACAGTGTTTATCCTGCAGTAGAGCAGCAATCTGATTCACTCGTGTGTCTCCTAGTTCATGGTCAGTTAGATTCAGCTCTCTCAGGAGTAATGGGTTTTCACCCTGAACTTTAATCACATATTGGCAGGCATCATCTGCAGCAGGACCCAAAAACCTGTAAAAGTTAAAGTAGGATTCAGTTCAATTCTGAACTAAATGGCCATTGCCTTACAAAACATATTCATTATTGTTCCTAATGAAAAGCTAGTTACTGCTTTGCTTTACGTAAAAATCCAGATATTTAATGAAACAGGGTAACAGAGCAAATGCCCTGAGGAACAGAAGAGCAAAAGATTGATTTTCTATACAAATATGGACAGTGACATTAGCATTCTGACAAGATATTTTTAGACACAGCATGTTTGTGAAGAACTGCAGACTCACAGATCTGCTGCAGAGTGATACAGTGTTGAAAATCTGGACTTCTTGATGGAAATTAAGCGTGTTTGGAAAAACTTAATATCAAATTATTATCAGCACATCTAAATAATGACTATCTAACCTGTACTGTAGCTTGAACTAAAACTAAACTGTGCTGACATGTGTCACCCATAATGCAGTTTGTAAAGCAATTCACCATACTGCAGCTTATTGTATTACTGAAATACTATTTGTATGAATGTTTAACCTGCATATAATTTTTATTGTATCATTTTTTATCAGATCTTACCTCAGTGTCTTCAGTTGACAGTTTGGATCCTGTAGTAAATCACTGAGTTGCTTCACTCCTGATTGTCCAGGATCATTTCCTGTGAGATCCAGCTCTATCAGGTGTGAAGGGTTTGATTTCAGAGCTGAAGCCAGAGCTTTATAACCTTCTTCAGTGATACTGCAGTCTGAAAGTCTAGAGGAGGACAAATACAGTCTCAAATGTACTCAATTACTCATTTAGTAAAAAACAAGACTTAATTTTTCATATTGTGATATCTATAATTGTCTGTGCCAAAAAAAAGGTTTGTCAATATTTATGTTTAAAACAAAAGCATACTACTGATTTTTACTACTGTAAAATATAGTACTGACAGATTTTTTTGTTCATTTTTCAAACCTGAGTATCTGCAATGTGCACTGAGAGTTTCCTAGTAGAGTGGAGATTTCAGTCACTCCAGAGTTTCCTAGCTTATTTCCACTCAGATCCAGCTCTTTCAAATTTGAAGGATTTGAATTAAATGCTGAAGACAGAGCAGCACAACCTTCTTCTGTAATACTGATGCAATTAAACCTGAAGAACAGAGGAAAAACAAATAAGCTATACATACAATTATGCAACTAGTAGCTTTGGCTATTACAATTTTAGTCCACCAACATGAGATTTGCATGATTTTTTTTTTAATAGTTGGCCTTTGATTTACACACTAAGATACTTACGTCAGCTTTTTGAGTCTACACTGTTCATTCCTAAACAGAGTTGAGAAGATTTTCATTCCTGAGTTTCTGACTTTAGTCCTACTCAGGTTCAGCTCTGTCAGATTTGAAGGGTTTAAATTTAAAGCTGTAGTCAGAACCTGATAGTCTTCTTCTGTGATATCGCTGTTATTCAGACTGTGTTAACAGAAAATACAGATACAACTAAAAAAACAGTTTCAACTAAATATTTACCAAGAGTTAGTTAAAAGTCAACAATACATAAAACACATCAAGCAGCATGTTCAAAAGTGTAAAAAAATCTCATAATAATGATACAACTTACATCAGTTTGTCGAGTTTACAGTGGTTATCCTGCAGTACCACAGCAAGTTTCTTCAATGCTGAGAATCCTAGTTCACTTTCACTCAGGTTCAGTTTTCTCAGCAGTAACAGGTTTTCACCCAAAACTCTATTCACATACTGACAGGCTTCATCTGCTGCAGGACCCAAAAACCTGCAGAACAGATAACAAAGCAGGATTCAATATAACTAAACTTGGTGTAATAAAAATAGCATCTGCTTCTGATGGGAAACAGTGAGAAATTGTTTATCTTGAATGTACCTCAGCATGAAACATTGCTTTAGTGAAGTAATATGCGTATGAATAATTCAAAAGAATGTCATTTGTTTTGTATTATTTCATTACATCTCACCTCAGTGTCTTCAGTGGACAGTTTGGATCCTGCAGTAAATCATTGAGCTGCTTCACTCCTGTTTGCCCAGGATCATTTCCTGTGAGATCTAGCTCTATCAGGTGTGAAGAGTTTGATCTCAGAGCTGAAGCCAGAGCTTTATAACCTTCTTCAGTGATACTGCAGTTCGAAAGTCTGCAGAAAGACAAACAACAAGTAAAACAAGTAAAAAACAAAGATCAAAACGTGACTTCATTAGTATTAGCTTTCCTCAAACCAATTGGATATTTATATTTCCCAGCACCTCAAAAATGGAAACTGTTTGTCAATACTTTATAAACTGACTTGTTCCTTGTTACACAATGCCAGTTTACAGACCAGTTGGAGCTTTAATCTTACAATGATTCATGTTTAAATTAAAAATCAGACCTGAGTATCTGTAGCTTGCATTGTGAATTTCTCAGCAGACTGGAGATTTCAGTTACTCCTGAGTTTCCTAGTTGATTCTCACTCAGATCCAGCTCTCTGAGGTTTGAATTAACCACTGATGCCAGAGCAGCACAACCTTCATCTGTAATACTGATGTAGTTTAACCTGTTGAACAAAAAAAAAAAGGCTATATATATATATACACACACACACACACACACACAATTATGCAACCAACTGCTTTAGGTGCTACTTCATATACATTGAACAAAAAGTTTGGAGAATGGATGGAATGATACAGTTTTCATTTATAATGTACTAATATGTAATTCTTATTTCTTTATCTTCGAATGTTAAACCCTCAAGCTTTTCGTTTTGGTGGAAAACTGCACAGTGACCTTTAAGTCTCTGTGTTTACTTCACAACAGAACTATGTTGCTACAAATCTGGTGAAAAGCTGTAAACGTCAGTCCACAAAAATGTTGGAAATTCCACAAAAGTTAAGTTAAAGTTAAGTGAACCTTCCAAATGCAAGTTAGAAGCAGTATAATTAATGGGATACACTTTTAAAATACTTACTTCACTGTTTCCAATCTACACTGTACATTTTTCAACAGAGTCAAAATGATCTTCATTCCTGTGTTTCCTAATTTATTCATACTCAGATCCAGCTCTTTCAGATTTGATGGATTTGAATTTAAAGCTGCAGCCAGAACACAACAACCTTCTTCTGTGATACCGCTGTTATTCAGACTGCAAAAAGAGAAAACAGATTCAGTTTCATCTTAATATTTCCCAATATGTATTAGTTGACAGTTGAAAACTACTGATAGAGATGATGATGACAATCACATTAAAAAAGTCCCATATGTTCTTTCAGTTAGCACTCTCTTATAAAAGATAAAACACACTATAACGGGACTCCAGTGAAGCGTGTAAGATCCAGATGCGAGCTTTATTAAACACAGCGTAGTCAAGACAGGCAGGGTCGATCTCCAAACAAACAGTAATACGAAGGCAAGACAAAAGCAAAATCCAAATAAGCAACAACAACAGTCCAGGAGGGTGGGGGAACAGAGGCAAAACGGGGGTGGGACGGGGGGCCAGGTCCGTGCAGAGGAGGTGGGCCTGGATCGTGGAGCAGGGACAGACAGTGAAGCACTGG
The DNA here is from genome assembly GCA_036247105.1 of Cirrhinus mrigala. Lineage (NCBI taxonomy): Eukaryota > Metazoa > Chordata > Actinopteri > Cypriniformes > Cyprinidae > Cirrhinus > Cirrhinus mrigala. The sequence continues at coordinate 29,300,586 of CM070028.1, forward strand.
AGGGCCTGGGCCATGGAACAGTAGCAGACAGTGAAGCACTGGAAAACCTGGGCCATGGAGCAGTGGCAGACAGTGAAGCACTGGAGGACCTGGAACGTGGAGCTATGGCAGACAGTGGAACCCTGGAGGACCTGGGCCGTGGGACAGTGGTAGACAGTGAAACCTTGGAGGACCTGGGGCATGGAGCAATGGCAGACAGTGTAACACTGGAGGGCCTGGGCCGTGGAGCTGTGGCAGACAGTGGAACCTTGGAGGACCAGGGCCGTGGAGCTGTGGCAGACAGTGGAACCTTGGAGGACCTGGGACGTGGGACAGTGGTAGACAGTGAAACCTTGGAGGACCTGGGCCGTGGAGCAATGGCAGACAGTGGAACACTGGAGGGCCTGGGCCATGGAGCAGTAGCAGATAGTGGAACCTTGGAGGACCTGGGCCGTGGAGAAATGGCAGACAGTGTAACACTGGAGCAGAAGTCCACCATGTTTGATTCAGAGGAGCCTGGAGCCATGGTGGAGCAGGGAGAGCAAGCAGCCATGGCGGGGCAGGCAGAGCAGGCAGCCATGGCGGGGCAGGCAGAGCAGGAAGCCATGGCAGGGCAGGCAGAGCAGTAAGCCAAGGTGGGGCAGGCAGAGCAGGCAGAGCAGGGAGCCATGGCGAGGGAGGCAGAGCAGGCAGAGCAGGGAGCCATGGCAAGGCAGGCAGAGCAGGCATAACAGGGAGCCATGGCGGGACAGACAGAGCAAGCAGAGCAGAGAGAAGCAAAGATATCCACAGTGGAACAAATGACATCCATAGCAGAGCAGAGAGTTCATGATTAGCCTTCTTGGCCATGACATGGCAGGCAGAGGGTTTGTGATAGGCCTCCTTGGCCGTGACATGACAGGCAGAGAGTTCATAGGAGGACGCCGCCCCCTTAGGGGGTTCTGCAGCCGGAGCCGCCACCTCCGGGGGCATTGGCGCAAACTCATGGTAAGATGTGGCAGTGAGTTCATTAATGGACGCCACCTCCTTAGGAGGTTCTACAGTGCATGCTGACACCTCAGGAGGTATTGGCACAAACTCGTGGACAGGAAAGGCCTCTGGCACAGACCCGTGGACAGACGAGGCCTCAGGAGCAGACTCGTGGTCAGGCGAAGCTTCTGGAGCAGACTCATGGTCAGACGAGGCCTCTGGAGCAGACTTGTGGTCAGATGAGGCCTCTGGAGCACAGTGTGTAGCCCACACACTCAAAATGGCAACAGCCATTACAGGCAGCACAGTAGATAGTGGGCTCTGCATGGCTTGGGAGCTGAGACAAGACCTGGCAAGGCTTTGGGATGACAGCTGATACGTGACGAGGCTCTGGGGGGTCAGCTGATACATGATGAGGCTCTAGGAGGTCAGCTAAGTAGTGATGAGGTTCTAGACAATCAGCTGAGATGTGACGAGGCTCTAGGAGGTCTGCTGAGACATGACGAGGCTCTAGGAGGTCAGCTGAGACATGACGAGGCTCTAGAGGATCAGCTGAGACGTGACATGGCTTTGGAAGGTCAGACGGGACCTGGTGAGGTTCTGGCAGGATGGCCGTGGTTTGGCGAGGCCCCGTACTAGCAGCCATGTCATGAAGAGGCTCTGTTAGGAGCGCAGCTGTTTCTTGACTTGATTCAGGAAGGTCTGTTGTGACTTGACCTGGCTCGTGAATACCAGCTGTGACTTGACTTGACTCAGGGGGGTCGGCCGTGACTTGACTTGGCTCAGGAAGATCAGCTGTGGCTTGACTTGGTTCATGAAGGTCAGCTGTGGCTTGACTTGGCTCATGAAGGTCAGCTGCAGCTTGACTTGACTCGGGAACAACAGCAGTAACTTGACTTGGCTCATGAAGATCTGCTGTAACTTGGCTTGGCTCATGAAGATCAACTGTGGCTTGGCTTGGCTTGGCTCGGGGAAGACAGCAGCAACTTGACTTGGCTTATGAAGATCTGCTGTGGCTTGGCTTGGCTCGGGGGCAACAGCAGTACCTTGACTTGGCTTATGAAGATCTGCTGTAACTTGGCTTGGCTCATGGAGATCAGCTGTGGTTTGGCTTAACATAGACAACCCAGCTGTAACTTGACTTGATTCAGGAACAACAACTGTAACGTGGCTTGACTCAGGAACAACAGCTGTAACTTGGCTTGGTTCAGGAACAACAGCTGTGACTTGGCTTGGTTCAGGAACAACAGCTGTGACTTGGCTTGACTCATGGGGAACAGCTATATCTTGGTTTGACTCATGGAGAACAGCTGTGACTTGACTTGATTCAGAAGAAACAGCTGTAACTTGACATGGCTCAGGACACACAGCTGTCACTTGACTTGGCACTGAAAGTGCAGCCCTGACTTGACTTGATACCGGAGGATCAGGCATCACTTGATTTGTTTTGGGTATGGCAGACATGGCGAGGTGAGATTTGGATGAGACGATTTTGGATGGATGAGGCTCAGACGTGGCAGCCATCTTGGCGGGGACTCAGATGGGGCGGCCATCTTGCGAACAGGCTTGGGGATGGCGGCCATCTTGTGAACAGGCTTGGGGATGGCGGCCATCTTGTGAACAGGCTTGGGGATGGCGGCCATCTTGTGGACTGGCTCTGGGATGGTGGCCATCTTGTGGACTGGCTCTGGGATGGTGTGAGCAGGCCCTGGAGCGGCAGGCATGGCGTGAGCAGGTCCTGGAGCGGCAGGCATGGCGTGAGCAGGCTGTGACTTGGCAGACGTGATGTGAGCAGGCCTTGGCTGGGCAGTTGTGACATCAGCAGGCTTTGGCATGAGAGGGCTCTGGTGTAGCCAACATGACATGAGCAGGTTGTGGTATGGGGGTTACTGCAGGATTGCGGGGTCCCTCATCCGCAATCCCAACAGTAAAAGGTGAGCTACTTAAGCGGAGTGCAAAGTCTATGTATTGTTCAAGTGTCCAGTGAATTTTACCTCCAGGTAGGCAGGAATGAATGGGCTCATTTAATCCATGGCGAAAAATGTCCTTAAGTGCCACATCATTGAAATCCACCAGATGACACAGTCCACAACATAATCTTCAATAGGCCGCTTACCTTGATTAAGATGAAAGAGGCGTGATGCTGGATCCATGGTAATCTGTGTACTAAAAGCCGCTGGATCTTTGGTAGGTGAAGTATTCTGTAACGGGACTCCAGTGAAGCGTGTTAGATCCAGATGCGAGCTTTATTAAACACAGCGTAGTCAAGACAGGCAGGGTCGATCTCCAAACAAACAGTGATACGAAGGCAAGACAAAATCAAAATCCAAATAAGCAGGCAGAAGGTCAAAATCCAAGAGAGAGCAGTCCAAAGTGACAAATGGACAAGGCTATGAAACTAGGCAAAACTATGGAAATGAAGCAAGACAAAACTATGGCAAAAAGCAAGGCAAAACTATGACAATGAAACAAAACCGAGGAAATAACAAAAACAAGGCAACGAAAACAGGGAAAACAATACTTCGCCAGGCCTGTTTGGTATAGGCCTCCTTAAATGGCCACCAAACAGGAAGTGACCCAAGAGGCAGCAGAGGGAGCGGTGACAGTGAGTCAATGGGTGAGGGCTCCCTCTGCTGGCGTGGCGTTACATACACCTAGCAGCAAGATTGAACTGAAAAAAAAAAAAAAAAACTTACATCAGAGTGTTGACCTTACAGTGCTTATCCTGCAGCAGAGCGGCGATCTGATTTATCCATGTGTCTCCTAGTTCACATTCACTCAGATTCAGATATCTAAAGAATAATGGGTTTTTACCCACAATTCCAGTCACATATTGACAGGCTTCATCCGCAGCAGGACCCAAAAACCTACAGAAGAGAAGATGGAGCATGATTCAGTTCAGTTTTCTACTAAACTCGGTGAAAAATGGCATTGGATTCTGAAACTGTGTGAAAGGGTTTGCCTTAGATTTACTTTACTGCAACACATTGTATTACACAAACAGTTTTATAAATAATTTACCTGTACATTATTTTTTTTTCATATTACTTCATCACATCTCACCTCAGTGTCTTCAGTTGACAGTTTGGATCCTGTAGTAAATCATTGAGCTCCTTCACTCCTGATTGTCCAGGATCATTTCCTGTGAGATCTAGCTCTATCAGGTGTGAAGGGTTTGATCTCAGAGCTGAAGCCAGAGCTTTATAACCTTCTTCAGTGATACTGCAGTCTGACAGTCTACAGAATATGTCGTAGAATAAGACGTATTTAATTAATGTTACTACAAAATGTTTTAACACAAAAAATGTCTAATGTACAGTACCTTGAGAAAGTAGCCTTATTTTAAACTGCTTTAAAATGCTTTTTCTCCATATCAATCTACACTCCATATACCAAAATGTCAAAGCACAAAACAGGTTGCAACAACTTTGAAATTTTATTAGAAATAAAGAAAAAATTTAAATGATTCCATTGCATAAGTATTCATACTTAATACATTTTCTGGGACACTTGAAATTTAGCTCAGCAGCACTCATATCTTTGTAGATGTTACTACACTTCGAGTGGAGTTAACCTGTGACATTCATTTGAATAAGTATAATTCAGAAAGGTACACACCTCTCAATAAAAGGTCTAACAGCTGAAAATGCATTTCAGAGCAAAAAACAAGCCCTGAGGTCAAAAGAACCTGCCTGTAGAGCTCAGAGACAGGAAGTATGGATCTGAAGAAAAAAATCTGCTGCATTGAAACTCCATCCTCTGCATTGAAACTCAGTCCTCTCCACAGTTAAGACACATGGAAACCCACTAGGAATTTGCAACAAATTACCTAAAGATCTCTTAGATTGTAAGAAACAAGATTCTCTGGTATAATGAACCTCAATTCCAAGCATCATGTTTGGAGGAAAGCAGGCACTGCTCATCACCTGCAGAGCACCATCCCAAAAGTAAAGTGTAGAGGTAGCAGCTTCATGCTATTTTTCAGTTCGGGCTGTTTTTCAGTGTCAGGGACTGCGGGACTTGTCAGAGTAGAAGGAAAGCTCAATGCAACAAAACATAGGGTGCCTTAATGCAAATCTAGGCCAGAGAATTCAGAACCTTAGACTGGGGAGAAGGTTCGCCTTCCAACAGGACAATGACCCTAGGCACACAGCAAGAGTGGCTTACAGACAACTCTGTGAATGTCCTTGAGTGGCCCAGCCACAGCCTGGGCTTAAACTCAGTCAAACATTTCTTGAGAAACCTTAAAACGTGCATCTGCCCCCATTCAAGCTGACAGAGTGCTTCAGGTAAGTACTGATTTAAAGGTGTTTTAATTGTAATAAATTTGGGAAGTTGTCACAAATCATTATGGTGTTTGGAGTGTAGTTTGATGTGGGGAAAAAAAAAGGCATTTAAAGTGGTTTAACATAAGGCTGCAACGTAACACAAATGATGAATACTTTGTTTGCAAAGCACAGTATTTTGTTTATTCTTTGCTCTTCTGGTCAGAGGAGAAAAACATGATTCATCATCTGACACTCTTATTTTGTTTACTACAATATTTTTCTTTAATCAAAATAAATAATTATTAAAACTCAAAAGAGATAGTTATTGTTACTATAAAATCAAACAGTGTTTTACCTGAGTTTCTCCAGTGTGCAGTTTGTATTTTCTAATCCGTTCTGGAGTTCCTTCACTCCTGAATCCTGCAGATTATTGTTGCTAATGTCAAGCTCTTTCAGGCTGTGGTTTGATGTCAGGACTGTAGACAGAGCTGAACAGCTTTCCTCTGTTAGACCACAATCACGCAGCCTAACATGTTAAACAAGAGAGGGAGAATTTACAAACACAAAGTGCTTGATTCCAACATTCATTGATTACTAAGAACTGTGTTTATGTTTACGTTTTTTTTTTTTAACATAACATAAATGTGCAATAAAAACTACAAATAAAAATACTCACTGTAGTGTGTTAAGTTGACAGTGTTTATCCTGCAGAAGAGCAGAGATCTGATTCACTCGTGTGTCTACTAGTTCACGTTCACTCAGATTCAGCTCTCTCAGGAGTAACGGGTTTATACCCACAACTCCAGTCACATACTGACAGGCTTCTTCTGCATCAGGACTCAAAAACCTGCAGAAGAGATGATGAAGTAGGATATAATCTAATTCCCAAAAAAAAAAAAACTTTATGAAAAAAACATCTAAATATGATGGCCGGAAGTGTGAAATCTTGAATTTACTTTAATACAGCAGGTTTGCATTAGTGAAATAATATTTATATAAATAATTCACCTGCATTTCATTTATTTTGTATTACTTCATCACATCTCACCGCAGCTTCTTCAGTTGACAGTTTGGATCCTGCAGTAAATCACTGAGCTCCTTTACTCCTGATTGTCCAGGATCATTTCCTGTGAGATCCAGCTCTATCAGGTGTGAAGGGTTTGATCTCAGAGCTGAAGCCAGAGCTTTATAACCATCTTCGGTGATACTGCAGTTAGAGAGTCTAGAACCAGAGTGAAAATGTAAAGTTAAACTGATTAATTAGTGATGCAGGAATATACCTTAACTCTTTTAACACCGCCAGCGTTTTGATAATTTTCACTAAAATTCCATATCCCCCAGAATATTTTGTTGTATGACAAAATATCTGAACATGCAATACATCAAAATAAAGAACAGAGCTTCTACTTTTAAACAAAAAGCTCTGTTTAAGCAACATTTTGAGCCAAATGCTCTTCCTCATCTGTGTTTTGGAACATAAGATTCTGGTATCATTCAAGAGAGGTGTAATAGCACCACTGAGCATATAACAGTGAAAACATGGAAAGCCATAAAATCTCATATTTGGCTAGAAGCTTTTTTTTTTTTTTTTTTTAATGAAAGACAAGATAACTTGTCGATGGTGGGGAAAGAGTTAGCAATATTAATCCCTAAAGCGATCTTCTACAATGAATTCTGCAATGAAAAGTAAAAACTGATACAAACAAAAGGCCCAGAGACCTTTAAAATGTTAGACATCAACTCGCCCCATTATCTCCAGTTACAATGTTTCAGTTGTCTAAAACACTATAGGTGTGAAATTCTTTCATCTGAATGGTCCACAACATACAAGCAACTCTACATCAGAATAATTTTGGAATGTCCTAATTAAAAGTCCACATTTAAGGAACAGAACATACGATTTTTGCTGGAAAGCAAATAAATTTTACTGAGCTAAAACAGTTAAGCCTTCCTTACTGTTCAAATTAACCAGCTCAAAATTAATAAATGGATCTGAATTCTGACTGAATTCTAGCAACTAATGGTTGCCTAAATATATAAACACAGAAAAACAAAAGCAAAATAGAATATTAACTTGGAAGAATTAACTATATCTTATATATCTAAAGGGTCTATAGCTATAGGGTCTTCTACATCCAATTACACATTGGATATATATATTTGATTTAGATGGTAGCAATGATAAAAAGGTACCTAGTTGCTTTTAGTGTGTATTAGGAAATTTTGCTTTTCAACACCTTGATAATGAAAGTTAGACATTATCAGTCAAACAAAAGCAGATTTAAAATATAGCTGCAAGCAGCGATGGGCGGGCCCTCGCCACCAGTGCATCCGCAAAAAATGGTGCCCAGTGGGCACCTGCATTGACAATAACTCTGTGGCAGTTTGGATTCAAAAGTTACAGCAATGAAAGGGTTAAAACCATTCTGATAGACTGAGAATGAGCTGAAAGATTCCTTATCCTATGAGGTCATCTTGTGTTCATCCTTGGTATTATAGTCTTCATCTGCTAGTTTACATGTGTGATATTTTAAATGTTTTTGCGGTCTCTGAAAAAATGATAAACATATTTCCTAAGAATGACTTGTTTTTCATATGTAAAAAGTTGTGCAGAGTTAGGATAATGCACTTTAAATGAACTCTCTCTTTCTCTCTCTCTCTCTCTCTCTCTCTCTCTCTCTCTCTCTCTCTGTCACACACACACACAACCACTCAACTATCCCAGTCACACTTAACACTTACAGTGAACGCACACACTTAACAGACCACCAGCCATCCCCCACACAGAGTTAGAGTGAAAGAGTTAGAGTGAGATCAGAAGTTTAAAAGTTTTTTAATTTTCTATTTTTAGTAGACTATTTTATATCGATGGAAGTAAGCATTTATTTCTTAGAATGACTAGTTCTATGTATATAAAAAGTTTTGAAGTGTTTGGATGCTGCATTTTAAAATTACAGTTGTGTTTTCTACTGCTACTTTAAAAAAATCACCATAAATCAACCGTTCGAGATATCCCAAATCTGCTTGCAATTTAACATCTTCAGTATGTTGGCATCATGTTGACAAAGTTTGGTGTGAACTACTTATTCCTGCTTGGAGGAGTATGAAGTTGTTTATAGCCTGATTTTTCCAAAAATCCACATTCAAATCAAAATAGCAGACTTCCTGTTGGTCGCAGCTAATGGGTGTAAATTAGAAAGTTGTCCGGCTTGATGAGACCAATATACATACCGAGGTTGGTGTCTGTAGCTGAAACTAACCCCCCAACTTTTGACAAAAGATGGCGCTATAGAGCGCCCCCTCCACGCCCATTTATGAGCCTTTGCCAGTGTCTAACTATCACTAATACTGATGCGTGTGTTGAGTTTCATGAAAATCTAAGCTTATTAAGTGCCCCAAAAACACAGGAAACAAATGTTAAAGTTTGACACGTTGCCATGGCAACAGCATTTAATGTATCAACTACCCCTTTACAGATTCTCATCGGCCGTGTTTTGACATTATTCTGATGAAGTTTGAAGCAAATCGAGGAAAATTAAGAGGCTGATTTTTAAGAGGCATTTTGAAAATGACACACTTCCTGCTGCCAGTTGGTGGTGCTATAACTTTGACTCCTAATAGTCACATCTATGCATTATACAACGAACAAACTCCTGAAGTTTCATCAGAATCAGACAATGTGTGCAATAGTTATTAGCCATTTCCTGTTTCTCATTTCTCGCCATTATTTCGTTGCCTTGCCACGGCCAAACCGTTCGAGATATCAAAAATCCCTTCGCAATTTAGCATCCCCAATGTCTTGAGGTCATGCTGACCAAGTTTGGTGTCCGTCCGAATAAAGCCCTCCGAGGAGTATTTCAAATTCCAGAGCATGTGCTTTTTAAACAGCCCTGAATAGCTCACTTCCTGTTGGGATTAGCTAATGACATAGAGTGTGTGAGTTGTTCGGCTCAGTGAGATTTATAGGTGTACCGAGTTTCATATGTATACGTGCAAGTATATGTGGGATATACATCCAGTTTTGGGAAGGTGTTCCAGGGGGCGCTGTACAGCCCCTGTGCCACGCCCGCATCCCAGTCTCTGCGGCGTCCTAATGACCACAGATTCCAATGTGTGTGCCGATTTTCAAGAGTTTTTGAGTATGTTAAGGCCCCCAAAATGCCCCGTTTAGTCGGGAAAAATATAAAAATAAAATAAAAAAAATAATAATAATCCTTAGAAAAACAAGAGGGCCTTCGCCCTTTCAGGGCTCCGGGCCCTAATTAATCATTTTGCATAACGCCCATATTTTTAGTAAACTGTGAAATTCATAATCTGTCCATTTAATGTACATTTTGAAAGGAATATGTAAAACAAAATCACAATCTTTAGGTTTGGTGAGATCAGTTTTTTTGTATGTTATCAGTACTTACCTCAGTATTTCCAGTTCACACTTTACATTCTCCAATCCAGTGCAGAGCAGCTTCACTCCTGAATCCTGAAGATTATTATTGTTAATGTTGAGCTCTTTCAGGTTGGTATCTGAACCAAGAATTGTAGCCAGAACTGAACAGCTTCTGTCTGTTAAGTCACAATTATTCAGGCTACAAGAAAAACAAATCACATTAGACTTAATACATACAGTATAATACAGTAAAATGCATGAGCTAAATACAAATATTAAATGTATTTTCCACCTATTAATCTTACATGGTCAGTGATAATATTGTAAAATTGGTGGGCAAGACTGACATTGCAACTACAAAATCATTAGTATTTTTGATTAAGTGACAAATGATCACTTCCAATTATTGATCAAAAAAAAAAAAAAAATTGGAAAGCTGAAGTTAACAATAACAATAACTTCATACTGGAGTGAAAATAACAATGGAATGATGTGTTTATAATAAATGTTGTTGTTCTTCTGCTGCTAACTAAAAAGCTGCTAAATAACCAAATTGTATTAAATGACTTACAGAGCTCTTTTACATGTTCTGATGACTGCTGATAGTCTAATGAGACACTCATCTGATTTCTTGAATTTCTTAAGCTCAAACTCCTCCAGCTCTTCCTTTGATGTCAACAACACAAAGGCCACAGCAGACCACTGGGCGGGTGAAAGATCAGCAGATGAGAGACTTCCTTTGTTAAGGTGGGTCTGAATCTCTTTCACCAAAGTTTGGTCGTTCAGTTCATTCAGACAGTAGAACAGATTGATGGATCTCTCTGGAGACAGATTAGCTTCAAATTTCTGCTTGATGTACTGAATGATTTCCTTTTTGATGTGGCCATTGTCGTTTTGCTGTGTCAGCAGACCGTGTAAGAGTAGCCGATTAGACTGGATTGACAGACCAAGAAGGAAACGAAGGAAAAGGTCCAGGTGTCCATTGTCACTCTCAAGCGCTTTGTCCACTGCAGTCTTGAGCAAATCGATGATGGCTTCTTTTTTGTTTTCCTGTTCAGTAGACTCATGAACAAATACACTTTTCTTGTTGATGTCTAGAAACAGATGTGCATAAAGAGCTGCAATAAACTCTTGAATGCTCAAGTGGACAAAGCAGTACATGGTACCAAGAATGATCCCTCTTTCCTCCTTAAAGATCTGGGTACACATGCCTGAATAGACTGACGCTTTATAGACGTCAATACCACACTCTTCCAGGTCGGTGTCATAGAAGATCACATTGTTTCTTTCCAGCTGATGAAATGCCAGTTTTCCCAGTGAAAGGATGGTGTCTTTATCCCAGGAAATATCTGGTGTGTATTCTCCATCATACTTTCTTCTGCTCTGCAGGATCTGAAAGTGGAGAAAGTGTGTGTACATTTGTGTCAGAGTCTTGGGTGTGTCTTCAGTATTTGATTCCTGCAGTGTTTTGGAGACATCATTAGCCTGACTGTTTTTCTGATCATTATTTGTTTTCATTTCCAAAATGTTCTTGAGAACAGTGGCTGAAATCCAGCAGAAGACTGGGATGTGGCACATTATAAAAAGGCTCCTTGATTTTTTAACTTGATCAATGATTTCTTTGGCCTGATTCTCATCTTTGAATCTTTTTCTGAAGTACTCTTCCTTTTGTGCATCATTGAATCCTCGTATCTCTGTCACCCGATCGATACATTCAGGCGGAATCTTACTGGCAGCTGCTGGTCTGGTGGTGATCCAGATGAGAGCAGAAGGAAGCAGATTTCCTTTGATGAGGTTTGTCAGGAGAACATCCAGAGAGGCTGGTGATGATACATCAGACCACGTCTCATTACCCTCAAAATTCAGAGGAACACGAAACTCATCCAGTCCATCAAGGATGAACAGGACTTTGTACTTATTCCTCTTTGCAAGGTTCAGTCCTTTTGTCTCTGGGAAAAACTGAGTTATAAGGTCCATCAAACTTTGCTTTTCTTTATCCTTTAAGTTCATTTCTCTGAATGGAAGAGGAACTATGAAGCTGATATCTTGATTTTCTTTTCCTTCAGCCCAGTCTAGAACAAACTTTTGCACAGAGACTGATTTTCCGATGCCAGCAACTCCTTTTGTCAGTACAGTTTTGATCTTCTTGCCTTTTTCAGGTTGAAATAAATTTGTGCATTCAACCTGTATCTCTTGTGATTCATGACGCCTGGAAGTAACTTCAATCTGTCTTACCTCATGTTCAGTATTGACCTGTTCAGTACAACCCTGAGTGATATAGAGATCTGTGTAGATGTTATTCAGAAGCGTAGCATCACCTTGCTTAGCAATTCCTTCAAACACACATTGATACTTTTTTTTTAGGTTTGATTTAAGATGAATGAAGACCATCTTATCTAAACACAGGAAAACAAATATATTTCCATTAAAATCTTCTACATTTATAAGTGACAATCTGACAGTGCATGTTCATAAGACTCTTACCTTCTATAGTATTAGCAGCTTCATCTTCCTTCATCTCTCTCAGAAAGTACAGTGTGAGATCAAGAGCTGCTTCTTTGATCCTGCACATGTCCTCTGTATCTCTCATAAAGTATTGTGTGTTTTCCTTTTTTAAAATTTTTTTAAACTTTTCCAGCTCATACTTCAAAAACGTTATCATTTTGTTCTCAAGATCCTAAAAATAAGGAAGGAAAAAGTTGTAGAAAAAAACAAATTAACCAAACTGCATGTTCACATATCAAAGATTATTAAAATATAAATAATTTAGATCTAGAACAAATGTCATCTAGAAGAAATTTACTAATGTTATACGTATTATTCAATGTATTTATTCCTAAACTACAATAATCAAAATAAAACCTATTTGTTTGCCATAAATATATATATATATATATATATATATATATATATATATATATATATATATATATATATATATATATATATATATATATATATAGATATATGAATTTCTTTCCTACCTGGAATATGCTGTGGAGATTTCTTCTGAACTTCTCGTGAACTTTTGTGTCTGATTTCTCACATTGAACCCTGTCAGCAAAATAAATCTGGCCATTGATCACATTAAACAAAGCAAAGAATAATTAGAATTACCAATAGGGTTGTATTTCTGGAAGTACTTAAGGAGCTATTTTTTAACTCAACATTTAGGTACACATTCACTTTCAGTCTCTTTGCTGATGGGGTCCCAAATATTTTACTCAAATGTAAGTTCTTATTGCAGGTACTGAATTTTGTATGCAACAAATTGAGTGAATTAATTGATTTATAATTTCATTAATAGTGTTTTGAATTAAATTATTAATTTAAATGTAATTTACATAGTACATAGTAGTACAGCAAGAAACATACAACAAAATAAAGTGGGTCCACTTTTTCTAATCATAGTAGGCTACAGGTTACTAGTGTATAGGCATAATCAAGCTCTTTTACTTCAATTATGTTTATCCAGTTTTTAACATCTGTCAATGAATGTTTGATTTAAAAACAATGTCACTATCAACAGTGTCAATAAATGAACTGTCCTGAATTGAGAAAGTCTTACAAGATTCCACTGCATCTGTCTTCATTTTCTTTTTACTACACAAAATAATTGGTGCTGAAAATAAGTTCTGAATAGTCATATGATCAATGTGTCAGGACTCGGGTATGATCTGTCCGTTTTGCTGGGGGGTTTTTCTATTTTTATTGTGGTTATTTGCTTTATTCGTTACGTCTCATTTTTATCCTCTTTTATTCGTTTGGGTTTCTCTCACTCTCTCCCCCTCTGTTATCTTTTGGGGCTTCCCCATTTGTTCCGGCGCCAGCTGATTGCCGTCTGCAATCGGCACGCTGCTTGTTTGGCGCACCTGCTTCGCCTTACCTTTTAATTAGTCTGTCTATTTCTCCTGGCTGTTCTCTTTGTACTGTGTCAGTGTGTTCTGAGACTTTGCGTGCTCTACCTTCGATTTGTCTCCTGTCTAGTCAAGTTAACCATGAGTCTGTTCTGCCCAGTTGGTGTAACGTGTGCTCTGCCCTTAGTGCGCGCTCTTCTTGGATTGTCTCTGTGGACCTGACCCATGCTCTGGTTACCGACGCTGTTATTGTCTACCGTCTACGTCCCTGTCAGCGGCTCTCTCTACCCTTTTCCGCACGACTATTCTCCAGCCTGACGTTTGGGATCTTGCCCGAACGGGATTTGGATTTTTGGATTTGTGGAACTGTGTCTTTTCCCTTCTGACTATTTATTTTGCCCTGCCTTTTTGCCAGAGTGTCTAGCTAATAAAATTATTCTCTGCCTCATCCGCTCTTGGGTCCTCTCTCTGTCCTGACACAATGTTGCTCATATTTAATTAATGACCTAGAAATAGTGGATTTTTTTTTTCTTAATTTTTGTTCATAACATTTGTTTCACTTTGACTTTTTTATTTTACTTATTTATTTATTTATTTATTTATTTTAAATAAAGCTGTTCCTAAAAGGTTCTGGGCTTACATGAGCTTTTTGAATGCCAGATTTCTAATGTTGACTCTAGAGCATATTCTGTCTGAATTGATATAGTCTTTGCTTTGTCTTTGCTACTAATGTTGGAGAAACTTACAAAATACCTTTTGGTAGGTGATGGTTTTTTCTCATTAAAGTTTGGTATTGTTTTATTTAGTCACGTTCTATCATATACACCACAGTTGAGAAACTGGTTAATGCAACAGTATAATGCAAAACACATGAAATACCTTTTGGTTGGTGATGTTTTCTCACTGAATTTTGGTGTTTCTTTTTTTGAATGGTCACTCTTCACAGACACAGAGCTGGACACATGTGAGCGTGATCTTATACTAATACCACAAAGAACAGAAAGAAAAAATGCTTTACTACAGAAAGTTTTCATATCTGATATCTGTGCATGCTCTCACTATGTTGTCCTACACAGAAATGTACATTTGCAGACACAGTTGGGTTTGCAAATTCAGAATTTTCCTGGCCAGTGCAGTGCACTGTCATAGACATTCACAGTGCCATTTTGGTCAGTTAAGAGCATTAGTGGAAGAAAGATCTGCTCTACAATTAGTCACATGATCATTGTCACTCATATTTGATTGACCTAGAAATAGTGCAAAATTTCTCCTAATTTTTGATCATAACATTTGTTCAAAAAATGTCAATAAAAAAAGAAAATCCAGCTTACACTGACAACTACTAATGTTGGAGAAACATACAAAATTTCCTTTTTGGTAAGTGATGGTGTTTTCTCAACGAAGTCCGGTATTGTTTTATTTAGTCACGTTCTATCATATGCACCACAGTTGTGAAACTGGTTAATGCAATAGTATAATGAAAACACATGAAATACCTTTTGGTTGGAGATGTTTTCTCACTGAAGTTAAGTGGTTTATCTTTTGAAAGGTCACTCTTCACAGACACAGAGCTGGACACATGTGAGCCTGATCTTACACTAATAACACAAAGAACAGAAAGAAAAATGCTTTACTACAGAAGTTTTTTTTCTTTTATGTCTGATATCTGCACATGCTTTCGCTATCCTATCCTACACAGAAATGTTTTGGTCAACCTCTTCAGCATAAGTGAAAAAAAGATCAGCTTTACAATTAGGCACATGATCATTGTCACTCATATTTAATGTTAATGAAAAAGAAAATCCAGCTTACACACGGTTTTAAGCCCAGATTTCTGATTCTCCACTGTTCCAATGCCTACTGAACAGCTAGAAAAAAATATATAGTCTTTGCTAACCTACCATTGAAAAACTACTAATGTTGGAAAAACTAACAAAATACCTTTTGGTAGATGATGGTGTTTCCCCACTTAGGTTTGGTGGAACCAAATGTGAGCAGTCACTCTTCACAGACACAGAGCTGGACACATGTGAGCCTGATCTTACACTAATAACACAAATAACAGAAAGAAAAATGCTTTACTACAGGAGGTTTTCATATCTGATATCTGCACATGCTCTCGTTATCTCACACAGAAATGCATGTTTACAACTGTAGCTAAGTTTGCAGATTCAGTATTTTTTTTTTTTTGGATATAAATCTGCAATTCACTGTCATAGACATTCACTGTGCTGTTTTTGTCAATTAACTAGTCCCTCATGAGATTTAGTGAGATAAAAATCTGAGCTACAATTAGTCACATGATCACTGTCACTCATATTTGATTGACCTAGAAACGGTGCAGAATCTCCTCTTAATTTTTGATCATTAAATTTGTTAAAAAACTATTCCTGAAAAAATCCCAGCTTACATAAGATTTGAAATTTATTTCTTAATTTTAGTTTATAATATTTGTTTTACTTTTACTTTTTTATTATTATTGTTGTTATTATTTATTTATTTATTTATTTTTTGTTTGTTTTTTATTTATTTATTTATTTATTTTTTATTTTTTAATGAAACTGTTCCTAAAAGGTTCTGGGCTTACATAAGCTTTTTAAAACCCCAATTTCTAATGTGGACATACAGCATATTCTGTCTGAACTGTTAGAATAAAATATAGTCTTTGCTTTGTCTTTGACAGCTAGTAATGTTGGAGAAACAAAAATTCCTTTTGGTAGATGGTGTTTTCTCAATAAAGTTTGGTACTGTTTTATTTAGTCACTTTCTATCATATACACCACAGTTGAGAAATTGGTATATTGCAAAACACATGAAATACCTTTTGGTTGGTGATATTTTCTCACTGAAGAATGGTGGTTTATTTATTGAATTGTCACTCTTCACAGACACAGAGCTGGACACATGTGAGCGTGATTTTATACTAATACCACAAAGAAGAGAAAGAAAAAATGCTTTACTACAGAAAGTTTTCATATCTGATATCTGCACATGCTCTCGCTATGTTGTCTTACACAGAAATGTGCATTTGCAGACACAGTTGGGTTTGCAAATTCAGAATTTTCCTGGCCATAAAGATGCAGTGCACTGTCATAGACATTCACAGTGCCGTTTTGGTCAGTTAACCTCTTGAGCATCAGTGGAAGAAAGATCTGCTCTACAATTAGTCACATGATTATTGTCACTCATATTTGATTGACCTAGAAATAGCGCAGAATTTCTTCCTAATTTTTGATCATAACATTTGTTAAAAAAATGTTAATGAAAAAGAAAATCCAGCTTACACTGACAACTATTAATGTTGGAGAAACATACAAAATTCCTTTTTGGTAAGTGATGGTGTTTTCTCAGTGAAGTCTAGTATTGTTTATTTAGTCTATTTCTATCATATACACCACAGTTGAGAAACCGGGGCTCCAGCTCCGAATGATTAGCCCTAGCGATGCCTCTGTTTGCAACCGCAGTTAAGTTGGGAAATTCAGAATTCTCCTGGCTATAAATCTGCAGTGCATTGTCACTGTAACGTGGAGAGGGAGACGAGAGGCGAGGGGATCCAAATGCAGCTTTTATTTACTGGACAAGACAAATACATGGTCAAGCAGGCAGGGTCAGAACAACAACAAACAGGAATGTAGGGGCGAGGCAAAAGAGAAGTCTGTGAGGCAGGCATGGGTCGATCAGCAGCGAACATAATCCATAACGCAAGGCAGAGGGGAAATCCGTACAACGAGCAAGAAGTCCAAGAGGCAGGCGGCCAGGCAGACGAAACGAGAAGGCCAGGCGAGAATGCTAAACTAAGGGAACTAGGAAACTCAGGAACTAGGGAACACAGGAACTAGGAAACACAGGTACTAGGAAACTCAGGAACTAGGAACCAGGGAACGACTCTGTAACGATGCTAGCACTAGGAGAGCGCTAAACGCAACCAAGACAGTTCCCCACCTTAACAACTCCACAATACTCAGTCAGTTACAAGGGAAAGTCCGGGGCTTAAATAGAGCTTCTGATTGCCCACAGGTGTTGGCGCAATCAGCGCAATGGATAATGGGAGTAGTAGGGGGGTGCAATGCAACAGTCTGAGTGAAGTGACAGAGCGAGAGCGACATCTGGTGGTGAGCAGACCAAAGGTGTGTGGCTTTCCTAATCAAGTCCAATCAGTATAATCAAACACAGCTGGACTCAAATGAAGGTGTAGAACCATCTCAAGGATGATCAGAAGAAATGGACAGCACCTGAGTTAAATATATGAGCGTCACAGCAAAGGGTCTGAATACTTAGGACCATGTGATATTTCAGTTTTTCTTTTTTAATAAATCTGCAAAAATGTCAACAATTCTGTGTTTTTCTGTCAATATGGGGTGCTGTGTGTACATTAATGAGGAAAAAAATGAACTTAAATGATTTTAGCAGATGGCTGCAATATATAAAGAGTGAAAAATTTAAGGGGGTCTGAATACTTTCCGTACCCACTGTATATATATAATATGTATGTATGTATGTATGTATGTATGTATGTATGTATTCTTTGCTAACCTACCTACCTGAAAAACTACTAATGTTGGAGAAACTAACAAAATACCTTTTAGTAGTTGATGGTGTTTCCCCACTTAAGTCTGGTGGAATATTATGTGACCTGTCACTCTTCACAGACACAGAGCTGGACACATGTGAGCCTGATCTTACACTAATAACACAAAGAACAGAGAGAAAAATAAAATGCTTTACTACAGATGGTTTTCATGTCTGATATCTGCACATGCTCTCGCTATCTAGTCCTCCACAGAAATGTGCATTTACAACCACAGTTAAGTTTGTAAATTAAAAATTCTCCTGGCTATAAATCCAAAAATTACATTTCTTCTTAATTTTTGATCATAACATTTGTTTAAAAACTGTTCCTGGAAAAAAATTATTAAATAATTATATATATATATAATGATTTTACACTAATGACACAAAGGACAGAGAGAAAAAAATACCACAAGGCAAGGCAAGGCAAGTTTATTTATATAGCACATTTCATACACAGAGGTAATTCAAAGTGCTTTACATAAAAGGAAGTAGAATAATCATAAAAACAATAATAAAAACAATAATCACAAAAAAGGAAGTAGAACAATCATAAAAACGATCACAACAATAAAACAAAAAATGTAAAACGTAAAAACTGATTGATATAATGATTTAAAAATTGATTTAAAATAAATTTAAGACAGTTAAAAACAGAAAATGATTATACATAATGCAATCAGTTCGGACGAAGCACAGTGCTCATTCAGTAAATGCACAGCTAAACAGATGAGTTTTGAGTCTAGATTTAAATGTAGCTAATGTTTTAGCACATTTGATCTCTTCTGGAAGCTGGTTCCAACTGCGGGCAGCATAATAGCTAAAAGGGGATTCCCCTTGTTTTGTGTGAACCCTTGGTATTTCTAACTGACTCGATCCTAATGATCTGAGTGGTCTGTTAGGTTTATATTCAGTGAGCATATCTGCAATGTATTTAGGTCCTAGGCCATTGAGTGATTTATAAATGAGTAAAAGTACTTTAAAATCAATTCTAAATATAACTGGAAGCCAGTGTAGGGACCTGAGGACTGGTGTGATATGCTCAGATTTTCTGGTTCTAGTCAGAATCCTGGCAGCAGCGTTCTGGATGAGCTGCAGCTGTCTAATGGTTTTCTTGGGAAGGACAGTGAGGAGACCATTACAATAATCCACCCTGCTTGTGATAAAGGCATGAACAAGTTTCTCCAAGTCTTGACTGGAAACAAAACATCTAATTCTTGCAATGTTTTTGAGATGATAGTATGCTGATTTAGTTACTGCTTTGACATGACTACTGAAACTAAGGTCTGACTCCAGAATCACACCAAGATTCCTGACTTGGTTTTTAGTTGTTTGACCCCTAGCATTAAGGTATGCATTCACCTTAAGAACTTCCTCTTTGCTTCCGAATGCAATGACTTCAGTTTTCTCCTTGTTTAACTGAAGGAAGTTCTGGCACATCCAACTGTTAATTTCATCAATACATTGGCAGAGGGAATCAATGGGGCTGTAGTCATTTGGCGATAAGGTAAATCTGGTAAATCTGGGTATCATCAGCATAGCTGTGATAGGCAATTTGGTTCTTTCTCATTATTTGACTTAGTGGGAGCATATACAGGCTAAACAAGAGCGGCGCAAGAATTGAGCCTTGAGGGACTCCAAATGTCATGGACGTCCACTTAGAATTGTGCTCTCCTATACTCACATAATAACCTTTCCCTTCTAAGTATGACCTGAACCAATTGAGAGCCATCCCAGAAAGCCCGACCCAGTTCTCCAGTCTCTCTAGAAGAATGTTATGATCGACAGTGTCAAACACAGCACTAAGATCTAGTAATACTAGCACTGATATTTTGCCAGAATCAGAATTTAAGCGAATATCATTCATTATCTTAACGAGCGCTGTCTCTGTACTGTGATGCGGTCGGAAACCAGATTGAAAATTGTCCAGGTATCCATTTGAGTTTAAGTAGTTGTTCAACTGATTGAAAACTACCTTTTCAATAATCTTACCTATAAAAGGAAGATTTGATATTGGTCTATAGGTGCTCCATATGGTTTTACAAAATTGCTCTTTTTCAGAAGGGGCTTAACTGCAGCTTTCAGGGAGTTTGGAAAAGTCCCAGAGAGAAGTGAAGTGTTGACCACTTCTAAGAGATCTGCTTCTAAACAGTTAAACACACTTATGAAAAAAGATGTGGGAAGTGTGTCAAGGTTGCAGGTTGAGGATTTAAGGTGCTGTACTGTTTCTTCCAAAGCTTTGCTATCAGTTGCTACAAAAACAGACATAGTGAATTCTTTTTGAAATTGAGGTTGAATCTGTGTGACCTCTGCATAACTTGAGGATGTGCTAATCACCTTTCTGATATTATTGATCTTCTCAGAAAAGGAGGAGGCAAACTCATTGCATTTGCTGTTTCACTGGGAATCTGACTTGGGGGGGATTGTTAGTCTCTCAACAGTAGCAAAAAGAGTGTGTTTAGATTACTGTTTATAAGGTTTGAGAAGAACTTCTGTCTTGCTGTGGCTAGTTCCACATTGAAAGCATGAAGGCTGTCTTTATAGATGCTATAGTGAATTTCAAGTTTCGTCTTCCGCCACATCCGCTCAGCTTTTCTGCATTGTCTTTTCATACTCTGTACTGCTGTTGATTTTCTCCAACATGATTTTTGTCTGCCAGTCGTCTTACTGACTTTCACTGGTGCAATGCCATCAATGACATTCTTAACTTTTGAGTTAAAGGACTCCAGGAGAAGATCAACAGAGTCTGCAGAAATGCTTGGCATTGAAGATATAGCCTTCATAATCAGCACACTAGTGTTTTCGTTAATACATCTCTTTCTGACAGAGACAGATCTAGATTCAGTGGTAGCAGAGATCAATATATCAAAGAAAATACAGAAGTGATCAGATAGTGCTACGTCCTTAATGACAATGGATGAAATGTTTAGACCCTTACTAATGAGTAAATTAGTAAGGGTCACAGCGATGTAACGCTCTCGAGAGCTCTTGAAGGAGGAGGAGGGCGAGCTGGGCCCACAGGCTTTGGTGGTTGTGGTGCCTGCCGTTTTTTAGTTGATATCTGGGGGCTTGCAGCAAAAGAGCGGGAGAGTCTGGTTCCAGCATATACCAGTTCCTCCATTTTCTGTGAGAAGCTTAGAAGTGGAGATGCTGGAGAGAGGGATAAGGTGTTTGGTGAGCGGGGCTCTGGCTCTGGTGTTTCCGGTGGCTGAAATATGTTGTCCTGGCTTTCCTGGCTGTTTACCAGAAAGTTATCCTTCGGCGCTGAGTCTTGGAGCTGTTGTAGTACGTCACAGTCTGTCTGTGATCATCAACTCTGTGGGCAGGGCTCAGCCGGGATGGTGTCCATGAGCACTGCTTGTTGTGGCTGTGTGGCGTTGTCAGTGTCCTTGTGGGATGTGTCGACCACATGACGACTCTGAAGCTGATTTGAAGTCCTGTGGTCACTCATACTTTGTCCAAGTGTGTGAGTGCCATTCATGTTGGGTGGACTGGCACACTCTACTGAAGGATGACGGAGTGAAAAATAGATGTTGTCCTATGGATGATGATTCGATTTGCAGTCTTGTGCTTCATTAGGATGTTCCGAAGTTCCCTGTTCACATCAGAGACGGTTGCTTGAGGAAAGCAGCACGTAGTTGTAGTGCTGCTACTGATATTTCTGATATTGGAGTCACCCACTATCAGAGTCCTGGGCTTGACTGCGCTCTGAGCTGAATACTGCTGTCTGTTCGACCTTGAGCGCCTGTTAGTAGCGATGTTAGCTGCTGGCTCATACGATCCATGTTCAATCACATTTGGGGATTCTTCACCCACATTCATTAGTGCTTCAAATCTGTTCTCAAGCTGTATAGGAGGTGGTAAAATATCAGTTTTTGCAAGCCTTGTCATAGCCATATCTGGGGTAGAGGATGCTACCGCAGCAATACGAGACACTCGTGACAATCTGATGTCTCGAATGCCTTTGGGTCTCACTCCCTGTTTGTGCCATCGATTAGTGTGTCGACCAGTTTCGGCTTGTTCCTCTACACTTATAAACTGTTGAGATTCACTGGGTTCACGGGACTCACCGGCTGTATGCTGAGGGGGTCCGTGACGATGGTCTGCTGAGTGTTCCACCTGTTTTGGAAGTCCAGCAAGTAACTTTGTTTTAAGAACCACAATCCTTTGTAGAAGTCTGTGGCAGTTTGTGCAGCAAGTAGATTCCAGAAGAGGCTGAAGAGGCATTTTCTTTCTCGTCTGTTGAAAGCAGGCAGCTGTTTTTCCCGTCTCCGGAATGTAAACTGCTGGCAGTGGGAGTCAAAGAGTCTCCTTTTTCATAGTATTATTCCAGTTACGAAAAGTTTTCGTGTTGTTGTCTGAGCACTGTGCTGATCTGCTGAGGTTAAAATCTTAGAAAAGTCTGAGAAAAGTAAATAAACAGGGAGCAAAGCGTGGAGCAGTAAGCAAAAGCGTCCGAACAGTAGCAAAGCCGGAAGCGAACTTTACAAGAGGTTCTTCAGTCTCATATGAAGACATTTGGGGCCTAATTTATTAAATGTTGTGCAGAAACCATCCTAAATTTGATCTTACAATCATTTCTCAAACATGCGTTATGTGATTCATAGAATGAACATACGTACAGAAAATGCACGTATGCGTCTCTTTCAGATGTGAAATTTATGTATCGCAAATAGGTTGTTTGCACATGACGTCATTGCTGTGGCGCAAAATGCAGCTGGAGGGCAGGAAGTAATATTTCTCCTTAGGAATCACTAGCAGAAACTCAAAAAGAATGTCTGTACTGTACAAGAGAAATGTATAAACAGAAAATCACAACATATGTTGGATGTGATCATTATGTTATAAGAAGGAGTGGTTTTTCAACTAAATTGAAATAGCTGCCTCAATTGCCTGTCATCGGCGGTGGAAATAAGCTACGCAACTATGCCTGATAGCAAACAAACTCTTTCGAAAGTGATTCCCACATTTATATGAAGGATGCAGGATATATATATATATATGTCACTCCTAAAACTACTGCTGTACAGGGTTTTTGGCCACTGGTCCTGTTAGCAGCATGTAAAGCGAAACTTTTTTTTTCAAATTCTGAATTGATTATAGCCTAGAAAGCAAGCAAATAGCGCTTTCATATAGTCACTAAAAAGCTGTGACTCACTTCAATTTATCGCAATCTCGCAAGGTTCAGTTGTAATCAACTGCAAATATAATATCTTATTTGCACTGTATGTACGTGTGGCATTTAGCACTGAGTGAATTCTCACTGTCTCACCCTGTATCTATTTATATATTTCTTTATACCTTAATATTATTATATCTTTTAACCATTCGCGCACACAAGCATTATCTGACTCTCCTCCTGACCGCAGACGCAGGTCAGTCAATTTCTTGCCTTTTCCTTCTTATGAACAGCAAATGTTCATAAAATTTCTCGATTTGACCGATTTCCATAAACAACTGAAAATATAATTTTGAGATTCTGCTATTGATTCCTATAGAGAAAAATCACTTCCTGCCCTCCAGCTGCATTTTGCGTGTCCTCAGAATCATGTGATTGCAAACAACAGGTGTGTTTGACTTAACGCAGCACTGCACAGCTCGATCAAATTCTGACTTGAAGCAGTGCATGCTGGTTAGAAATTTTGTCCGACTTGAGGTGGCGCCGACGCCTCATGACTGTCACGTGTGGCATCAAAGTACCGCAATAGCGATTCGAGAGCAGCCGACTGACTCAGCCAGTACAGTTTCTTCAGAGCGGCTGCAGGAGCTCTGATGACCACATGGCTGTTTCACAATTGGCCAGATTCACCGCATAACAATGATCATGTGTGTTTTGGGTTTATTGGAGAAGGGTGTTCCTGCACAACCGGAGGCTGCAGTTTCAGGACCACATTTCCAGAACCGCATTTCTAGGACCCTGTAGTTTTTTTGTATTATTTTATTTTGTTTATTTATTGTATATATTTATGTATTAGCGTCTCATACTATTTAATAGCGCTTGCTATTCAATTCTGTATATTATTATATTTTAAAGAAATATGTAGTTGTTTAATTCTATGCATTTAATTATTGTCCTAACCCACTCCTAACCCTTAACATACCCATTGGTAACCCGTTTGAAATATTTTACCTAATTTATTTCAATATATATTCTGGTGTTAAAATCCATTTTCTTATAAAGAAAGACTTGTATTTTAGCAGACTTCAGTTCATTAGCCACAGCACAGTGATTCACATCTGATGTGTGACACACATAAAGTGCAATAAACGGTAAAACAATTGCGCTACAAATTACTGTTTATTAGTACATTAATAAAAGTAATTTTATTTGATTACAAATGTCCGATTTATCATAAAACACAGATAAAAGCATAAATAACCCCACTTTATTAGTATTTAAATAGTATATGTTCATGTTGATCATTATTCTTGCTCAGATGGCGCTGTATTAAGCAGTATATGAAACGTATTTCTGTTGCTCATTAAAACACTTTTGAAAAGTCTGTGTATTTGACCAATGTTGCATTTAATTCACTTCATCTGTGTTAGAGCATGAAACTAACGCGAGAGCTTCACTAACGAGAGCAGGAAGTGTCCGATTTGACGCCTCCGTTTTCAACTCCGCCCCCAACTGCTCTCGGCTGCTCTAGTTGATCGCCGTCTGTAGCCGTAGATGAAGTCGAACACACCTAACCTATTAACTTGAACTTGCGTGCAACTGTATAGTTCCAGCTCTCTGCTTGTAAACGACTCCTAATTAATGTCATTAACATATAAAAGATCGATATCATCATCCAAATCATTTAATTTAGAACAGCCAGCTGCAATAACAGCTTACATTTTCAAACACATGCAATACTCCTAGAATAGAAAGTGCGTACGTCTGCTCGGATTCTGACGTGACGCTAAGCACTTTTAACACGTCAAAGCTAGTTTTGGGATATGGAGGTACACAAAAATGCAAAGTAAAAAATGATTTCTGAAGGATTTTAAACATTATATTTCATGTTAAAAGGTAGCGTTACCTAACTTTGAAAAAACTTATTTATTATACCTTTTGGTAGATGATGGTGTTTCTCCACTTAAGCTTGGTGGAAGACCATGTGACTGGTCACTCTCCACAGACACAGAGCTGGACACATGTGAGCCTGATCTTACACTAATAACACAAAGAACAGAGAGAAAAATGTTTTACTACAGGAGGATTTCATATCTGATATCTGCACATGCTCTCGCTATCTCACACAGAAATGCATGTTTACAACCGTAGTTAAGTTTGCAAATTTATAATTCTTTTGGATATAAATCTGCAGTTCACTGTCATACACATTCACTGTGCTGTTTTTGTCAGTTAACTAGTCTCTCTTGAGATTTAGTGGAATAAAAATCAGATCTACAATTAGTCACATGATCATTGTCACTCATATTTGATTGACCTAGAAATGGTGCAGAATTTCTTCTTAACTTTTGATCATAACATTTGTTCAAAATATGTTTCTGAAAAAAATCCCAGCTTACATAAGGTTTGAAACCCAGATGTCCCATTTCTCCACTGTTCCAATTCCTACTGAACAGCTAAAAAAAACAGTCTTTCTTAACCTACCTTTGACTACTAACTTAACTACTAATTTTGGAGAAACACACAAAATACCTTTTAGTAGATGATGTTTTTTTCTCACTGAAGTTAAGTGGTACAACATCTTTTGAACAGTCACTCTTCACAGACACAGAGCTGGACACATGTGAGCCTGATCTCACACTAATGACACAAATAACATACAGAAAAACACACCTTATTACAGGAGTTTTCTCAGTGAAGATAAAATGCAGTAACTGAATACAATATATAGTAAATGTGCATTTGTTTATGAATGTAGATGGAAGCATACTGAATGTATTTGGTTGTCTGATGTCTTTCCATGTTAAATGTATGCCCCCTACTGGCTTTATGTCCAACTCAGTTACTGGAAAGAAACTCCAGTCAGAGTTCATTAAAGACAGAAGCGGATTACATGACATGTCTTTCTGTGATTTATTGTTTTATTTAATCAAGTTGTCTTACATATATTGCAATGCAGAAATGAGCTATTACCGTGCTATAAATGTAAAACAAATAAAGTACCTTTTAATAGATGACGTTTTTTTCTCTTTTGGACGGTCACTCTTCACAGAAACAGAGCTGGACACATGTGAGCCTGATCTTTCACTAATGACAGAGAACAGAGAGAAAAAAAATACTACAAGATGTTCTTCAGTGTCATATGAAGACATTTGAAGTTGCAAATGGAAATTAAATACATTTGACCTTTAACAATAACTGTGCTTTATTATTCTCATCTTAACCATAGAGAGGATTCAGTAATCTTGACACTCCACAGAGATTCAGTGGGATAGGATCAAGCCCTCTTTTTTTTATTTTCTTTCTTTTTTTCAATCTGCAACGATAAAACTGCACCCTTGGACTGGCCATAAAGCAATCTTACCTCTTTTTCTCCGAGAGACTCATCTCAGACAGAGAGTCCTTTTACTTCAGAACATTTCAATCACTCCTCACAGCACAGATTTCTATAAAATTACTATGCAAAAATTAAAGTGTTAAAACACCAAAAAAAAAAAAAAAAAAAAAAAAGACAGTCCACATAGTCTATATAGTTTTCTAATTGACACTATTTTATTCCGTTTTTATGAAATAAAAATATTCTATACAGCGGCTGATTCGTAGCAATTTTTTTTTAACAAACCCAAACACAGCAACATTTAGAACCTTAAGAAGTTTAACATTCGCTCAGTAACTCCTCTAACCGAAAGACTTGACTAAAGTAGGTTTTATATCCGCACATTCCGCGTTCAAGAACTTTCTAATTACATGTGCAATAAAGTTAATGTTTGCACATTCTAATCAGCGACATAATGTTGACAACCAAGGATTTTTGTTTCAACAGCATACTTACTTGCGAACGGCCACGTAGTGGGGTAAGCAAGATAGGGACCGCCTAAAAAGTTGTTGTTTTTATTTTTTTCATTGTGTGCAAACAGACAACTGCAGTTTAGCCAACTACAGATGTACTAACAAATATCACTCATTAGGTATTATAATGCTATAGATTTTCCCGTTAGCAACAATAAAATTGTACTATAATGATGGTGTTTGAAAAGATATTTAGGAAATGAAAAAGAATGAACGTGCACATGACCTGTAATTTGGTAACAATCAAGACAAGTGGAAAATCACGTGTAATCTCCTGAAAATAATCCCTATTCGCACTTGTCTTGTGCACAAGGAAGAGAATCTAAATCTTTGAAACACTTTCGATTTGTGATTGCTGTTAAACCCACCTGTGCGATCCCTCACAACTTTCCATTCTGCCGAAAATCAAAATCCAGTTTAAATATTTTGACTGATTATGCCGATATCCTCACTTTGAATTGTTAAAGCTGAATTTGCATCGCTTTAACTCACAATTTTTATTTCCTATCCACAGAGCTAAGCGTTATAGAAAGAATGCAATAGTATATTATTTCTTTGTTTAAAACGTAACACCAGGGAAAACTTAAATTATATATTTAGGTCTTCTTTTCACTTAAACAGAGATAATAGACAATAATTCAATTTTATCATGTCCTCGGTGCAAAGTAATCAACTTCCGCAATAAATATAAACCATGAAATGATAAAAACCTCAAAATATTTTTAAATTATGTATGACTAGGCTAAACTGCATCTAATCATATATATAAATCATGTGAAACTATAGTTATTTTTTTTTTTTTTTTTTTTTTACAATTTTCTTCATTTACCATGTCCCTAAAGTCTTCTCCCAACCTGCTAGTATGTGCTTTCTCGCATTCCAAAATACACTACAATTCCATTAAGACCATTTTAGAAAGTGATATTGTTTACTTTTTCCTGCTAGACTCCAACTGTACAAACTGAGGTAAGCATCATATCTCACTCCTACCTTGAAGTTCCACCTTGTTAGGCTATGTTATGGAGAATTTTTGTCCAGTTAAAAAAAAAAAAAAAAGGTAAAAACATATCTGAAATAGTTATAAAAGTTCTGTTTATCTGTAGATGATTAGAGAGCTAAATGTTGATCACTCAAAGAGCTACGGATAAAAAAAAAAAGAAAAGAAAAAATAGGGTGGAATGTGAAACTAACATGGTTGAAATTCTAATAGAATAAATATAATTTATTGTATATTGCAAATAAATCTTCTGAGAACCTGTTAGACTCAAAAATACCTATATATATATATACAGTATTGTGTGAAAGTCTTAGGCCACTAGTATTTTCATCAGCTAAAAAATGGTTTAAAGTCAGTTAAAGTCAGTCTGTTGCTGTAGTGTGTCAGTAGGAAATATCAGTTTACATTTCTAAACATTCATTTTGCCATTAATTACAATAATCCAGTGAGATTTTTGTATGGAGCACAGACTGTTGTCAGACTCCTTGTGCAAACAGAGATGTGATCTCTCCATCATTCAATCCAGTCTGTCTTAAGAAACAGAAAAAACTGAGACAGACTAAATCCAGAAGAACTGTGGCAACATCTCCAAGATGCTTTAAGAGTCCTATACCTACAAAGCTACAGTACTGTTAAAATTTTTAGGCAGTTAGGCACATAAAATGAGGATGCTGTCAAAAACAATGTCATAAATAGATTTTCTTTATCAATGAACTTCTATTGACTAAAATAAATAAGCATTTGATGTAAACATCCTTTGCGTTTAAAGCAGCTTTTGCCCTATGTGCACTTGTGCATAGTTTTTCAGGTAGCTTTGCAGGTAGGTCACTTGTAACATCTTGGAGATGTTGCCACAGTTCCTCTGGATTTAGTCTGTCTCAGTTTTTCTGTTTCTTCATGCCATTCCAGAGACAGACTGGATGATGATGAGATCAGATTTGGAGCACTGGCTGTTGTCAGACTCCTTGTGCAAACAAAAATCTCACTAGTTTATTACAATTAATGGCAAACAGAATGTTTGGAAATGTAAACCGATATTTTTTACTGACACACTACAGCAAAAGGTAGAAATAAATTACTTTAAACCATTTTTTAGCTTGTGAAAATACTAGTGGCCTAAAACTTTTGCACAGTATATATATATATATGAAGAGTTCAGATGCAAAACCAACTAAATCCATCTGACGTATTTCTTTAAAATGAACATATCTTTCTGGCTACTTTGTATAGGTTTCTTTGTAAGTACTGGCACTTCTGATTGGGCTGAGGCTGGAATTTAGTGAGTTTAAAGTAAAAGTATTTGATGGACGTATAATAATATGTGTCAGGAGCATTCACTCAGGATTTGAAAACTCTCATTTCAGATACAAACATATATAATAATAATTTAACAATAAGTAAGTTAAACATTAAGTAGCAAAACTGATGACACACCAATCAGAATTTCTGCATTCAACAACGGAGAGAGGAGAGAAATTAATGAATCATCTACATGGTATTATACTTGCAAATACAGTATAATTACATAGTACAGTACCAGTACATTAGATGATGGACATTTCACTATTCTATATGTACAGTAAACTGTAGTACATGTTGTACACCTTCAAAAGTGTGACTATCAAATTTTATTTGTAACCATTTTTTATGTGTAGCCTACTGCAATTTGTCAGAACTGAGAAATGACTACCTAGAGATATAGTCTTGTGTCAGGAGACCAAATAGTACTGTATATTCTAATGAAATTTAGCCAAATGTGCAGAGGATGCTGAATTTAATTTTTAATTTTATTTTTTACTGTACTGTATTGTGGTGCATACCAAGATCATATACAGTTCTTCATCTGCTGCATCTGTTGCTGGGGTGTTGCTAGATTATACGGTTGATAGTGTGCTCTGGGTAATTACAGACATTCCCACCTCTGTTTATAACAGAAAATCAAACATTGTTTCTAAAACTGATCCAGATTAAGTGCTTTGATATTATAATATTTCTTTCTAATGTTAGGAAATTAACATTAAATCATCAACATTAACATCTTAAACTTGTACTAAAATGTGATTTATACCATGTAAGTAGTAATTTAATAGAATCACATGTCTTCTTTAGTGATACAAGCTCAGAAACATTTACTGTATAACCTGTTGAAGTTTTTTTATATATTGTTTGTTGACTTGGTGCCATTATGGACATTGAAATGTTGTTATTTATTTTTCATTTTAAACAGTATAGATGATTACTTAATGGTAATGCAATATTTGTGAACACAACTGTGTATGTCAGACTATAAATCCCCAAAAATACGCATGGGGGCTTTCTTTGGTGTTGCCACCCCTCATAGACCCCATGCCACCCCTTTGCCACCCTAAAAGTTATTTTCTAGATCCACTCCTGCTAATATGTATTTTAAATCTGTTTTAAGAGGGCTTTCGAAAAAAATGTGGCAGTTTGTAGTCTTTTTTTATGGAGTAATTGTAGACTTGCCATGGTATACTGTAAACACGGTTATATTCGGTGCAAGGAGGAATACTGCTATGAAATTGTATGCCATTTTAAAGGGGAAATATGAATTAAATTTACATGACAGTGGTTGTACATCTATTAATGTGCTAACGAATAAACTTAAATACCATATAGTCGCCTGAAGGTTGTGTTATAAGTGTATGAGAGTGCAAATATGAGCGACGAGTGAACGGTCTTTACTTGAAAGAGCCATTTGAGGCAAAGCTGCTAGAAAAGAAACGTTTCATATACTCAAATGATGTTAAACGACGTCCATTTTAGTTTGGTCCAGTTAATGTATAATGTCTTTTTGTCTTGTGTTTACCAGAACAGGAGCTTATAACTTAGCAGCAGCTTCTCTTCTATTTAGTCTATCATTTAGAAGGCGGGAGTTCTATTACTAGAGCGTTGCAGTTTTACTGTACTGTACTGCATTACTGTACATTCACAGTAACTGGAGTGACATGTAGAAGTGGCACATCCATTTGTAAATTGAATTGAAAATGGTCTGTTTTGATTGTTTTAATTAATTTATTATTGTATATATTGCATGATGGTTTGTAGTGCAGATGCAGTTTTATCCTAGATTGCCTGTAGCTATTGAAGTCTCTCACATTAAAAAAAAAAATGTAGGATTAAACTTTGACATTTTCTTTTCTTGCAACAGTAATAGTGTGAAATGTTACAATTTGGATGAACTGTTAAAATGTTAAAATGTAATTGATTGCTGTGATCAAAGCTGAATTTTCTGCATCATTACTCCAGTCTTTAGTGTCACATGGTCCTTCAAAAATAATTCTAATATACTTATTTTCAGTAATAATGCAGAAGTTTAGCTTTGCTACACAGCAATAAATTACATATTAAAATGTTTTTTAAAAAAAAAAAAAAAAAAAAAGTATAAACAGTTATTTTAAAACTCTTTGTGTTCTACTAAAGAAAGTAAGTTTCTAGCTTTAATTTTAGGCTTTTTGTAGGATTTGAGTTTGTCTTATTGGTTTTTGGTTTCTGGGTGTTTAAGTTCAATGTACAATAATCATGTACAGTTTTTTTTTTTTTTTTTTAATGTTGTGCTCAGTTGTGCTCATAAGTTTACATACCCCATGCAGAGTATGCAAAATGTTAGTTTTATAAAAATATATATATAGTTATATAACATTTTATTAGTTTAATCAATTAGCACTGACCTGAATAAACTATTTCACAAAAAGATGTTTATTTAAACTCCACAGAACCAAATAATGACTGGATTTATAAAAATGATTCCATTCAAAAGTTTATATATGTTTCTTAATCCTAATACTGTTTATTGTTTCCTGGATGATCCATGACTGTTTTTATGTTTTTGTGATAGTTGTTTATGAGTCCTTTGTTTGTCCTGAGCAGTTCAGCTGCCTTTAGAAAAATCCTCCAGCTCCTGCACATTATGTGGTTTTCCAGCAGCATTTGCATACTTGGACCCTTTTCAAAAGTGAATGTATGATTTGAGATCCATCTTTTCCCACTGAGGACAATTAAGGAACTCATACATAACTATTACAAAAGATGAGAACATCCACTGATGCTCAAGAAAGCAACACAGTGCAATAAGAAGCATTTGAACTGGATAATCAGGGTAAATTGTACTTACATTGTCTTCTGGGAGAAATGTAAATATTTACCTTCTGAAGTACAATACTAAATGGAAAAAAAAATCTGCTAACAAGAAAAATGTACACATTCAAAACATTCCTATTCAAAAGTTTACACCATCTGGCTCTTAATGCATTGTGTTGCCTTCTTAAGCATCAATAAATGTTTTGTAATCCCTCAGTTGTTCTCATTGTAAATAAATGGATCTCAAAATCATACAGTCACATTTGGAAAGTGTTCAAATATGTAGAAGATGCTGGAAAACCAAATAATGTGCAGGAGCTGGAGGATTTTTCTGAAGAACAGCAGGCAGATGAACTGCTCAGGACATTAACTCATGAACAACTTTTGTAAAAGATAAAAACAGTCGTAAATCATCCAGGAAATGACACACAGTGTTAAGATTCAAGGGTATGTAAACTTTTGAACTGGGTAATTTAAATTAGATATTATTTTGTCTTGTGGAGTATATAAACATATGTAGTGTTAAATTGTTTATTCAGGACAGTACTAAATAAAAATAGCATACAGTTTTCATGATCCCTCTTATTTTGTTAAAATTAGCATTTAAGTTGTTCTGCAAGGGGTATGTAAATTTATGAGCACAAGTATATATGACATTTTCACCAGCATTCAGTATGGGATTTGGTGATTTGATTAAATGTTCTGCATACAAAGGAAAACATTCCAGGATTTTTCTCCATACAGTGGACTTCAGTGGTGGTCAGTGGACTGAAGATTAAAATGCAGTTTAAATGCAGCTTCAAATGGCTCTACACAATCCCAGCTAAGTAATAAGGGTCTTTTCTAGTGATCGGTCAAAAAAAAAAAAAATCATACTTTTGAACCACAAGTTAATTTTGCTCGTCCGTGACTTTACACATTACCCAGTCATGTAGGAAACGTCATGTGCAGTTTGTTTGTCATCAGTGCACTTAGGTTCAAGAAAGTAGGGTAAGGCGAAAAACTCGTTTTCTCCTCTAACTTCACAATCGTCCGACATCGTTTAAATTTCTTTGCACGTTCACTTTGTACACACTGGATCGGAACTTCTGCCTACGTTGCACGTGCGTGATTACATAAGTTGGGTCGAGCTAGTGCAAGACAAGGTGTGGTTAAAGTATATACATATTTATTTATGTTTTTTTAGAAAATGACTGTTTTTATACTGATTGATTCCTCAGCTGAGATTGTGTAGAGACCTTTGAGGCTGCACTGAAAGTGCAGTTTGGACCTTGTACCCATTGGCCACCATTAAAGTCCACTGTATGGAGAAAAAACCTGGAATGTTTTCCTCAAAAACTTTAATTTCTTTTTGACTGAGGAAAGAAAGACATTTACTTCTTGGATGACATGGGGGTGAGTAAATTATCAGGATTTTTTTTTTTTTTTTTTTCATAAAGTGAACTACTCTTTTAATAGTATCTTTTATTTCATGAATCTTTAAATTCTGAAATCTTCAAGTGATTAGCATATATTTACCTTTCTGCTGAACCAACAGTATTTAATTGAACAGAAATAAATTCTAAAAATGGGTTAAAAAAATGTACTTGATTGACCTGAGCGAGCTCTTATCACATTATAGTCCCTCACATCCGCTGTGTTCTCAAAACTCTGGAAGTTTGATAATAACACTGATTATACACTGAGTTCTATGGGCATGTTAAGTGATGACGTAATGCGTCCACTGAACGCACCAACGAACGCTGTTTCCGGGTCCAAACCAACTCATTTCACTTGAGAATACTATCTCAGCAGCCGTTTATGAGCACTGTTTATTCATATTAAACGTTTAAGCTAAACGTTTTAAAATTTGTGGTGTGCACACAGTATCCATGCTCACAGTGTCCCAAACACAGTTAAAGGGTACGATTATAATTGTTTAGTAGTATTATATCATTATATCAGTAGTATTAAAAAATGTACTTGATTGACCTGAGCAAGCTCCTTTTTTATTTTTATAAAGTGAACTACTCTTTTAATAGTATCTTTTATTTCATGACAAATCTATACACATTGTGAGTGTATAATTAGTACCGTTTGTTGTTTTCTCATGTCATCTGAGAGAGCGTTTGGACCCGGAAGTCATGGAAGAAGTGACGCTTGACGTCAGACTTAAAGGAGAACTCCACTTTTAGAACAACAATAGCAAAGGAAGAAGGATCTTATCTAGCAAAACAGTCATTTTTTTCAGAAAATAAAAATTTGTTTACTTTTTAAGCACAAAAGCTTATGTAGCACAGGCTCTGGGATGCACGTCCACGACACTACATACTATTGAATCATGTCGAAAGGTCACACGGAACTACAGACTCAGTGTTTACAAAGCGAACACACAAAGGCTAAGGAAGTGCAAGTAAGTCAAATGCTGTTTACAAAGAAAAAGGTACAATGATGTCAGTCGATTCTGAAGTTCTAGAAGAAAATGAGATGGAGTTTTTATATGCTACGTTTTTGAGTACACAGACGATGAACTTAGACGTGATTCGTAGTGTCGTGGATGCGCATCCCAGAGCCTGTGCTACACAGGCTTTTGTGCTTAAAATGTATACAAACTTTACTATCCTCAGTATCCCAGAGTATCCCAGTATGCCTCTAAAAAACAGGAACTTGCCGATGAGGTTCCTGTTCAGATGAAGTTCTCTGCCTCGGGAAAACTCTAATGTGCGGACAAAGCACACAGGTTTCATTCTGTTTGAGATGCTAATAGTGTTAGATCATGAATAAGGTGACATCAAGAATACTGGTCATAGAATAATGAGACAGAGAGTCCAGGGTGGAAATGAAGAGTTTTTTATTAATGTCACATACTAGTCAAGTGTCAGATAAGAAACACAGAAATCACTGCTACATATATCTCCCACTCTGCCTGCTCAAGCATTAGCATACTTCCCAGTTCCCAGGTGCAACATGTACTTGTTGATCCATTCTTAACGGAAACATAGGAGGTAGTTCAGCCTTGCATATAAAACTATGATTATATGTTACACAGTATGAGAAGAATAAAGACTGAAAATAAAACTATATGCGATCCTACATTTACAATATGCCAATAAATAATACAGTACAATACAAAACAATGGCAAAAAAGCATTATAGTATCCACTGTGACTCTGAAAGCAACAACTTCAAACGCAGGGGATTTTGGGTACATAAATGCTGTCAGCTGGCAATACTAAGGATTGAATATGAATATCCAGCACTCTCTCCTCTCTCAATACCATGACTGAGGTGAGACTCTTGAGCAAGGCACCAAACTCCCAACTGCTCCATACTTGGCCCCAAGTCACCTCGTTTCCTTTCCTTTCCTTTAATACAAATTTAAATAAATATATTTTGTATATAAAATGTAAGAAATATATGCAATGTAAGAAATGTAGGAAAATATATGCAAAACAAATGTAAAATTTAAAGAAATAAAAAATAACACTTATAAGACTTATTTGAAACTGTGTATATGTAGTCCACAATAACTAAATTTTCATTTTAGAATTTCAGTTTGTATCATTTGATATCAAAATTGTGAGCAAATTTCTAATTGCTTCATTATGGATGAGTTTAATTCGAACATCATTATGAATGATAGATTGAATAGTAAACTAACAATAAACATGTAACATTACTCACTTGTTTTTGTTAATACTGCATTATTTAATTTAGAGGTTTCTCAAACCTTTTCCACCTGTAAATTTTCAATTTGTTAAATCAATGCTATTTGATGCTTAGCTGTAAGTTTGGCATTTTTGTATTTATTAATTGCGGTTTAGCAATATTTCACCAAAATTACTGCCAAACATATTGATTTATAACAGTACTAAATGGAGAATTCATCATCTGACAGAGGCTTTTCTTGTTCTGTTAATTCCAAAGGTTCCTCCTGAGCTTTAGACCAGGATGTTAACCATCCACTAAAGCTACCAATGTAGTTCACACCAGCTTTCCATCTGAGCAAATGTTCTTTCTCCAGGCTGTAAGGAGGGATCAGAAGAGAACAACGGTGTTGAGTAGAACAAGTTTAAAATTATTTACTATATTTCAATTATTTTGAGTACAAAGTAGACTTTAACAAAGATTACATTTCTGTAATCGAAATAGTTACTGATTTTAAATGATTTAGCATACACAATTTTAAAACAATATTTATTTGAAATATAATACATTTCAAACACCTGACATGATGTTTGTCTGTTTGTGTTAGCATGTCTGCAACAAATGGATGTTTACTCACCTCCGGTTTCGTAGAACGTCACTGAGCTGCTGCTTTGAGTCTCCTATTTTATTGTTACTCAGATCAAGCTCTTTTAAAAACTGCAGTGCTTTTGTTTCAGCCAAAGACTGAGCCAAACAAGCAACATCTGTAATACCACAGTCATTTAGACTAGAAAGAGAAGGATAAAAGACAGAGAAAGAAAAATTGTTTTTACTTTTTTTTTAACCTTTAAATAAAATATCAAAGAAAAACATTTAATGGCTCCTTTACAATAATACGTTATAGTGGAAATATTGGGCTCAAAAACACCTCAATTTTATTTCAAACCGAGTAAATGTTTGCAGTTTGGTGCAGTTATTTATATGATCAAGACGTAAGAAGAAACTTTTAAAAAAACATTTTTTAATATCCAGATTAAAATTGTGAACAATAAAAATGTAGATGTACAAATTTGTGAATTGTAGAACAGCTATTTTCACATTCATACTGTGAGAAAATTACAATGTCAATTTAATGTCATGTTAGTGTAGCTTAAAGTTCTTTCATTTTTAAATGGAAGCATATTTAAGTGAAGAAAGTCAAGTTAAATTTACTGCATGCCAATGTAGTTATTGTTGTTATTATAAATCACAGTAGACCATGTTTACTTCATAAGCAAACCTCCAAAAACATACATTTCATTACCTCTTATTAGATTTCATGAAAAGTACCATCGATGTTACAGAAGCCATTTCAGCTCAGAATGTATTGTCATGCAAGTTTGTGTACAGTGTAATGATACTAACTGTAGCTTTTCCAGCTTGCATTGTGAACTGCCCAACAGAACACCAAGGTTTTCAACTCCAGAGTTCCCTAGTTTATTCTTACTGAGGTCCAGCTCTCTCAGGTGTGAAAGGTTTGATTTCAGAGCTGAAGTCAGGATGAGACACTGTTTCTCTGTAATACTGCATCTACACAGACTGAAGACAAAAGACAATGTTAAGTTCACATCTGAATTAAATGCATCATGAATAAACATTATACTGTCAATAATATTCCACCAAAACCTGTAAACTTAATTATAGAACCATAAACCAAGACTTGACTATACATATACTATAGTTACGACCAAAATCTGGAGCATCTTCACACTTGCACATAGAAAGTTTGTGAATAGAAATGTAGATTAAGATCGCTGAAAAAGGACATTTAAATTGACTGTCTTCACATTGTTCATTTCAGAAAATCATGAGAATTGTACAGAATTTTTAGATTCTACTTTACCATTGCCTTAATAAAAACTGACTTAGTGAAAAGTACCATTAGTCCTGTACAAACCATATAACTATCAGAATAATCTATTGTCATTCATGTTATGCTAGTTTTTATTCTGTTCCTCTGTCTTTTTTTGCCGAAATTATTTTTGCTCGTTTTTTTTTTTTTTTTTTTTTTTTTTTTCTGCTGACACATACTGAATCATAAGTCCATTAGCTAATAGCATAATAAACTGTAACCACACTGTGACTGCTGTACAGTATAATGATACTAACTCTAGCTTTTCCAGCTTGCATTGTGGGCTCATCAGTAGATCGCAGAGGTTTGTTGCTCCCAACTGGCCTAGTTCATTCCCACTTAAAGTCAGCTCTCTCAGGTGTGATAGGTTTGATTTCAGAGCTGAAATCAGAGCTGAACAATCTTCAGATTTTATAGCACAGTAGCTTAACCTGCATTCAGAGAAATTAGACAAATAAACTTTTCATTTGGTTTCATTAAAATACCAAAACACTGTTTTGTTTGTTGTACATGAATAGTCCTCACCTCAGTCTCTCTAGTTTGCAGTGCGAATCCTTCAGTATATCATAAAATTTATTCACTCTTGTGTGTTTAAGTACATTTCCACTCAGGTCCAGCTCTCTCAGGTGTGATGGGTTTGATTTCAGAGCTGAAGTCAGGAAGACACACTGCTTCTCTTTAATACTGCATTTACACAGTCTGAAGACAAAAACAGAAAGGACAATGATTCAGATGCTTGATGCCCATCTTATAAAAAACAATAGTAGGAATAGTCTTCATTATAGTCTATAGTTGAGTTGTAATTGATTTTTAAGTTTCGAATTCCAGAAACTGTTGTTTTCTTATTCATTTTTTTAACTACAGACATACATTTGTTGTCTCTTATTCATGTGAATCTCATAATATCTCAAAGAACATATACACAACAAGTAAATTTTCTCTAATACTTTAAATTAAATTATATTATTTCTTATTTAGACAGTTATACAGTTACAGTCAAGTACAGATGCCGTGCTACCGTTTAAATATGGTAAACTGGGCCTGTTTAACTAAACAGTGACTTTTAATCACACTGTAACTGCTGTACAGTATAATGATACTAACGCTAGTATTTCCAGCTTGCATTGTGGGTTCATCAGTAGATTGCTAAGGTTTTCAAATCCAGAGTCTCCCAGTTTATTCTCACTCAGGTCCAGCTCTCTCAGGTGTGATGGGTTTGATTTCAGAGCTAAAGTCAGAGCAGAACAACCTTCATCTGTCATTTCACAGCCTCTGAACCTACATTTGGAAAAAGATAAAGTACAAAATAAAACAAGAAGTTAACTCTTTATTATCTAAAACAGATGGAGAGAGATCATCTTGACTTCACCAGATCACAAAACACTTAGGCTCCTTATAAGACATTGAGTATAAAACTGTTGAAGTGGTTTTAAGCATTTTGATTCTTGTATGTGAATATTCTTCACCTCAATCTCTCCAGTTTACAGTGGAAATCAATCAGTAGTTCACATATATGCTTCACTCCTTTGTTTTCTATTTCATTTCCACTCAGGTCCAGATGTCTCAGGTGTGAAAGGTTTGATTTCAGAGCTGAAGTCAGGATGAGACACTGTTTTTCTGTAATACTGCATTCACACAGACTAAAGACAGAAAGAGAAAAGATAATGAATCAGATCTATGAAGATCATCTAAGGTTCTCTCTCTACAGTAAATGAAATAATTACTGACCCAAGATCAAACAAATGAGCAAATAGTGTTTATATGAAATACATGTTAAATGATGTAAGATACTTACATCAATGTGTGGAGTTGACAGTGTTTATCCTGCAGTAGAGCAGCGATCTGATTCACTCCTGTGTCTCCTAGTTCATGGTCACTTAGATTCAGCTCTCTCAGAAGTAACGGGTTTTCACCCTGAACTTCAATCGCATACTGGCAGGCTTCATCTGCAGCAGGACCCAAAAACCTGTAAAAGTTAAAGTAGGACTCAGTTTAATTCTGAACTAAATGTCCATAGCCTTACAAAACATATTCATTATTGTTCCTAATGACAAGCTCTAGTTACTGCTTTACTTTAAACGTAAAAAGTATGAATTTTTGACATCCAAATATTTATTTGAATGAAACATGGTAACAGAGCAAATGTCCTGAGGAGCAGAAGCGCAAAAGATTGATTTTCAATACAAATATGGACAGTGACATTAGCATTCTGATTGGTCTCAAGATCTTTCAAAACACAGCATGTTTGTGAAGAACTCGAGACTCACAGATCTGCTGCAGAGTGAAATCAGGGCTTCTTGATGGAAATTAAACATGATCAGAAAAACTTAATACCAAACTATTGATTATCAGCACATCTAAATAATGTCTATTTAACCTGTACTGTAGCATGAACCAAAACTAAACTGTGCTGACATATATCACCAATAATACAGTTTGTACAGCAATTCACCATACTGCATCTTATTTTGTATGAATATTTAACCTGCATATCATTTATATTGTATAATTTTTATCACATCTCACCTCAGTGTCTTTAGCTGGCAATTTGGATCCTGTAGTAAATCATTGAGCTCCTTCACTCCTGATGGTCCAGGATCATTTCCTGTGAGATCCAGCTCTATCAGGTGTGAAGGGTTTGATCTCAGAGCTGAAGCCAGAGCTTTATAACCTTCTTCAGTGATACTGCAGTCTGAAAGTCTAGAGGAGGACAAATACAATCTCAAATGTACACAATTACTCATTTAGTAAAAACAAGATTTAATTTTTCATATTGGGATACCTATAATTGTCTGTGCTGAAAAATGCAACATGTTTGCCAATATTTCTATAAATGTTTTTAGACAAAATCATACTACTGATTTTTACTACTGTAAAATATAGTACTGACAGAAATTTTCTGTTCATTTTTCAAACCTGAGTATCTGCAATGTGCACTGACAGTTTCCCAGTAGAGTGGAGATTTCAGTCACTCCAGAGTTTCCCAGCTTATTTCCACTCAGATCGAGCTCTTTCAAGTTTGAAGGATTTGAATTAAATGCTGAAGTCAGAGCAGCACAACCTTCTTCTGTAATACTGATGCAGTTAAACCTGTAGAACAGATAAAAACAAATAAGCTACACATCCAATTATGCAACTAGTAGCTTTGGCTATAACAATTTTAGTCCGCCAACATGAGATCTGCATGATTTTTTTTTTAATAGTTGGCCTTTGATTTACACACTGACTAAAATACTTACGTCAGCTTTTT
This sequence comes from Cirrhinus mrigala, assembly GCA_036247105.1. Lineage (NCBI taxonomy): Eukaryota > Metazoa > Chordata > Actinopteri > Cypriniformes > Cyprinidae > Cirrhinus > Cirrhinus mrigala. The sequence goes on from CM070028.1 coordinate 29,341,443, forward strand.
TAGTCTACAGTGTTCATTCTTAAACAATGTTGAGAAGATTTTCATTCCGGTGTTCCTGAGTTTAGTCCCACTAAGATTCAGCTCTGTCAGATTTGAAGGGTTTGAATTTATAGCTGTAGTCAGAACATGACAATCTTCTTCTGTGATATCGCTGTTATTCAGACTGTTAACAGAAAACACAGATACAATTAAAAAACAGTTTCAACTAAATATTTACCAAGAATAAAAGTCAACAATACATAAAACACACAGAGTAGCAAGTTCAAAAGTGTTAAAAATTTCTTATAATAATGATAAAACTTACATTAGTGAGCTGAGTTTGCAGTGGTTATCCTGCAGTACCACAGCAAGTTTCTTCAATCCTGAGAGTCCTAGTTTACTTTTACCCAGGTTCAGCTCTCTCAGCAGTAACAGGTTTTCACCCAAAACCCTGTTCACATCCTGACAGGCTTCATCTGTAGCAGGACCCAAAAACCTGCAGAACAGATAATGAAGCAGGATTCAATTAAACTAAACTTGGCGTAATAAAAATAGCATCTGATTTTGATGGGAAATAGTGAGAAATGGTTTATATTGAATTTACCTCAGCACAAAATAATGCTTTAGTGAAGTGATATATTTATTAATAATTCAACAGAATGTCACTTGTTTTGTATGATTTCATTACATCTCACCTCAGTGTCTTCAGTTGACAGTTTGGATCCTGTAGTAAATCATTGAGCTCTTTCACTCCTGATTGTCCAGGATCATTTCCTGTGAGATCCAGCTCTAACAGGTGTAAAGGGTTTGATCTCAGAGCTAAAGCCAGAGCTTTATAACCTTCTTCAGTAATACTGCAGTTCGAAAGTCTGCAGAAAGACAAACAACAAAGTAAAAAACAAAGATCAAAACATGACTTCATTAGTATTAGCTTTCCTCACACCAATTGGATATTTATATTTCCCAGCACCTCAAAAATGGAAACTGTTTGTCAATACTTTATAAACTGACTTGTTCCTTGTTACACAATGCCAGTTTACAGACCAGTTGGAGCTTTAGCCTTACAATGATTCATGTTTAAATTAAAATTCACACCTGAGTATCTGTAGATTGCATTGTGAATTTCTCAGCAGACTGGAGATTTCAGTTACTCCTGAGTTTCCTAGTTGATTCTCACTCAGATCCAGCTCTCTGAGGTTTGAATTAACTGCTGATGCCAGAGCAGCACAACCTTCATCTGTAATACTGATGCAGTTTAACCTGTTGAACAAATAAAAAAAATTAGCTATGTATACACACAATTATGCAACTAAATGCTTTAACTGCTACTTTATATATATATATATATATATATATATATATATATATATATATATATATATATATATATATATATATATATATATATATGTATGTATATATACATATATATTTGTATGTGTATAGATATTATTTTCAGTAAAACACAAGCCTAAATGTCAGTCCACAAAAATGTTGGAAATTCCACAAAAGTAAAGTTAAGTTAACCTTCCAAATGCAAGTTAGAAGCAGTATAATTAATGGGATACACTTTTAAAATACTTACTTCACTATTTCCAGTCTACACTGTACATTTTTAAACAGAGTCAAAATGATCTTCATTCCTGCGTTTCCTAATTTATTCATACTCAGATCCAGCTCTTTCAGATTTGATGGATTTGAATTTAAAGCTGCAGCCAGAACACGACAACCTTCTTCTGTGATACTGCTATTATTCAGACTGCAAAAAGAGAAAACAGATTCAGTTTCATCTTAATATTTCCCAGTATGTATTAGTAGACAATTGAAAATTACGGATGGGGATGATGATGACAATCACATTACAAAAGTCCCATATGTCCTTTCAGTTGCCACTCTATTATAAAAGATAGATAAAACACACCTTGCAGCAAGATTTAAAGGAGAAGTCCACCTCCAGAACAAAAAATTTACAGATAATGTATTCACCCCCTCGTCATCCAAGATGTTCATGTCTCTCTTTTTTCAGTCGTGAAGAAATTTTTCTCCTTATAATGGACTGCTAAGGTTCCCCCTAGTTTGAACTTCCAAAATGTAGTTTAAATGTGGGTTCAAACAATCCCAAACGTGGTTGTAAATGATCCCAGCCGAGGAAGAAGGGTCATATAGCAAAATGATTGGTTATTTTCATTTAAAAAAAATACAATTTATATACTTTTTAATCTTGTCTTGCTCTGCCTGAACTGTGTATTCTGGCTCAAGACATGTCGAAAAACTCCAATCGTATTTTCTCCCTCAACTTCAAAAATCATTTCAAAATCATCCTACATCGCTGCAGAAGTACCAACCCAAAGTGAACATGCAAAGAAGATCAAACACCCATAACAAAAAATGTAAAACAGCAATATAGGACGATTTTGAAGTTGAGGGAGAATATGAGATGGGAGTTTTTCGACATACCCTAACTGTATTGACCTGGAAAAAAACAGTCCAGGCAGAGTAAGACAAGACGAGCATTGGACATTAAAAAGTATATAAATTGTATTTTTTTTAATGAAAATAACTGATTGTTTTGCTAGGTAAGACCCTTCCTCGGCTGGGATCATTTGCAACAGCATTTGGGATCATTTGAAGCCACATTTTGGAAGTTCAAACTCGGGACACCATAGCAGTCCACCACATGGAGAAAAACGCTGAAATGTTTTCCTCAAAAAACAATTTCTTTACGACTAAAGAAAGAAAGACATGAACATCTTGAATGACAAGGGGTGAGTACATTATACGTAAATCTTTGTTTTGGAAGTGGTCTTCTCCTTTAAGTGTCATTGTAACAAAGGTAAATAACAACAACAACAACAACTAAACTTACATTAGTGTGTTGAGTTTACAGTGTTTATCCTGCAGTAGAGCAGCGATCTGATTCACTCGTGTGTCTCCTAGTTCACATTCACTCAGATTCAGATATCTAAGGAATAATGGGTTTTTACCCACAATTCCAGTCACATACTGACATGCTTCATCTGCAGCAGGACCCAAAAACCTACAGAAGGGAAGATGAAGCAGGATTGAATTCAGTTTTCTACTAAAAAATGTCATCTGATTCTGAAGCGCTGTAAAAGGGTTTGTCTTAGATTTACATTACTGCAACAAATTGTATTACACACATAGTTTTATAAATAATTTACCTGTACATTATTTATTTTGTATTACTTCATCACATCTCACCTTAGTGTCTTCAGTTGACAGTTTGGATCCAGTAGTAAATCATCAAGCTCTTTCACTCCTGATTGTCCAGGATCATTTCCTGTGAGATCCAGCTCTATCAGATGTGAAGGGTTTGATCTCAGAGCTGATGCCAGAGCTTTATAACCTTCTTCAGTGATACTGCAGTCTGAAAGTCTACAGAAGAGGTTTTGTTACAATCAAATGTATTACATAATTAATGTTACTACAAAAAGATTTAATATATATATATAAAAAAAAGTCTAATGTACAGTGCCTTGAGAAAGTAGCCTTATTTTAAACTGCTTTAAATTGCTTTTTCTCCACATCAATCTACACTCCATACACCATAATGGCAAAGCACAAAACTGGTATGTAACAACTTTATTTAGATATAAAATGTATTAGATATAAAAAAAAAAAAAAAAAAAAAAACTTAAATGATTCCATTGCATAAGTATTCATACCCTTTTATGGGACACTTGAAATTTAGCTCAGGAGCATTCATATCACTTGTAGATGTTACTACACTTAGAGTGGAGTTATCCTGTGGCATTCATTTGAATAAGTATAATTTGAAAAGGCACACACATCTCAATAAAAGGTCTAAAAGCTGAAAATGCATTTTAGAGCAAAAACCAAGCTCAGAGGTCAAAAGAAGGCCTGTAGAGCTCAAAGACAGGAAAAGTTCAGAAAAAAATCTGCTGCATTGAAAGTTTACAGAAGCATGTAGCCTCCATTTTCCATAGTGGAAGATGAGCAATTGATGGAGAAGGGACTTGGTTAGACTGGTGACCAAGAAGCTGATGGTCCCTCTAGTTGAGCTCCATGATCGTATGTGGAGATAGGAGAAACCTATAGAAGGACAAACATCACTGCAACACTCCACCAATCTGGGCTTTATGGTAGTGTGGCCAAACTCAATCCCCTCCTCAGTTAAGACACATGAAAACCCACTTGGAATTTGTAACAAATTACCTAAAACGTCCCTTCCATTATGAACTTGAACGTGCAAAGACACAATATGGGAACGGCTCCGTCACGCGAGCACTAAACAGCACTGTGAGATCCAGTGTGAAACACTTGAATTCAGCGATAAACACAAATGACTCTGTGATTCAAAATAGTTTAAAGCTGTGTGCAACGAGACAGTCAGAAGGCTTTTCAATCTACACATCGCCATCATTTACCATGGATTTACTGTAGTAACACACACTGCACCATGGTATTGTGGCAGCAATGTGGGATATTCACGTTGAATTTTATTACAGGAGTAATGGTATATAATTATAGTATGTATGTATTTGTGATTAAGCAATAGCATGTGTGCATTTATACTGAATGTTTTTAGACTACCGTTTTTCATACAAATAGGCTACCTATAAAACCATGTAGTTATATTTTTACCATGGTATTGAGGTACCATTATGTGTGGTTTTAACTGTGTTTATCATGATTTAAAATGTATGCTTGCTACTATGGGAGACCAATGCTTAGTTAAAAAAAAAAAAAAAAAAAAAATTAACCATATAAAACTGAGGTTGCTACAATTTTTACAGATGTTACTGATTGATAATGAACAAAAATTACCTCTGCATCCTCAAGCTACTATCAAATGTGCATTTCTAAGAGACAAAAAAAGTAACATTACTATTATTATTATTATTATTACTATTATTAATATCATTATCATTATCAGACAACCCAAACCTTTTTCTTGATTTGAAACAATATAACTCATTAGAACATGCAGAAATTAATTTTTCTATTTAGATATTTATTTTGTTAAGGAAAATGAATGGTCTGGCTTCAACAACTTCCACCAGAGAATTCAGAACCTCAGACTGGGCAGAAGGTTCACCTTACAACAGGACAATAACGCTAGGCACGGAGCAAGAGTGGCTTATAGACAACTCTGTGAATGTCCTTGAGTAGCCCAGCCACATCCTGGACTTAAACTCAATGAAACATTTCTGGAGAAACCTTAAAACGTGCATCTGCCCCCATCCAAGCTGACAAAGTGCTTCAGATAAGTACTGATTTAAGGGTTTGAATACTTATGCAATGTAATTATTTCCAAGTTTTAAGTTTAAGACATTTGGAAAGTTGTCACAAATCAAATAAAAAAAAAAAAAAAAGAAGTAATTTAAAGTGGTTTAACATAAGGCTACAACATAAAACATGGAAAACATGAAGGGGTATGAATACTTTCGCAAAGCACAGTATTTTGTTTATTCTTTCCTCTTCTGGTCAGAGGAGAAAAACGTGATTCATCATCTGACACAAGCATGTTTTTCCCTCTTATTTTGTTTACTACAGTAATTTGTCTTTGATCAAAATAAATTATTATTAAAACTCAAAAGAGTTATTGTTACTATTAAAATCAAACCGTGTTTCACCTGAGTTTCTCCAGTGTGCAATTTGTATTTTCTAATCCGTTCTGGATTTTTTTCACTCCTGAATCCTGCAGATTATTGTTGCTAATGTCAAGCTCTTTCAGGCTGTGGTTTGATGTCAGAACTTTAGTGAGAGCTGAACAAGTTTCCTCTATTAGACCACAATCACGCAGCCTAAAATGTTGAACAGGAGAGGGAGAATTTACAAACACAAAGTGCTTGATTCCAACAATCCAACATAAAACTACATTAAAAATACCCACTGTAGTGTGTTGAGTTGACAGTGTTTATCCTGCAGTAGAGCAGCGATTTGATTCACTCGTGTGTCTACTAGTTCATGTCCACTCAGATTCAGCTCCCTCAGGAGTAACGGGTTTATACCCACAACTCCTGTCACATACTGACAGGCTTCTTCTGCATCAGGACTCAAAAACCTGCAGAAGAGATAATGAAGTAGGGTATAATTTAATTCCCAAAATTAAATTTACTTTAATGCAGCAGGTTTGCATTAGTGAAATAATATTTCTATAAACAATTCACCTCCATTTTTCATTTATTCTGTATTATTTCATCACGTCTCACCTCAATGTCTTCAGTTGACAGTTTGGATCCTGTAGTAAATCATTGAGCTCTTTCACTCCTGATTGTCCAGGATCATTTCCTGTGAGATCGAGCTCTATCAGGTGTGAAGGGTTTGATCTCAGAGCTAAAGCCAGAGCTTTATAACCTTCTTCAGTAATACCGCAGCCAGAGAGTCTAGAACCAGAATGAAAATGTAAAATTCAACTGATTAATTAATGATGCAATTTACTTGCCAGCATTTTTAACACTGCCAGCAATTTTGATCATTTTCACTAAAATTGCATGTCCCCCAGAATATTTTGTTGTATAACAAATATGTATCTGAACATGCAATACATCAAAATAAATAACAGAGCTACTTAAAAAAAAAAATAAATAAAAATAAAAAAAAAAAATAAATAAAAAAAAAAAAAAAAAATATATATATATATATATATATATATATATATATATATATATATATATATAGCGCCACTGACAATATACCAGTGAAAACACAGAAAGCTGTAAAATCTCATATTTAGCCGGAAGCATTTTGTCATGTAACTTGTCGATGGTGGGGAAAGAGTTAACAATATTAATCCCTAAAGTGATCTTCTACAATAAATTCTACAACGAAAAGTACAAACTTATAGCCAAATACATACAAAAAAATACAAAAGGCCCAGAGACCTTTAAAATGTTAGACATCAACTCACCTGATAATCTCCAGTGATCTTATATTCACTTACAATGTTTAAATTGTCTAAAACTCTATAGGTGTGAAAGTCTTTCATCTGAATGATCCACAACATATAAGCAACTCTACATCAAAATAGTTGAAAAATGTAAACGAAATTTAAGTTTTGGAATGGCCTAATTAAAGTCCACACTTGAGGACCAGAACATACGATTTTTGTTGGAAAGCAAACAAATTTCACTGAGCTAAAACAGTTAAGCCTTCTTTTCTGTGGATTATTTAACCAGCTCAAAATTAATAAATGCATCTGACTCAATTCTAGCAACTAATGGTTGCCTAAATATATAAATATACAAACAAAAGCAAAATAGAATATTAACTTGGAACAATGTCTATATCTAAAGGACCTATATCTATAGAGTCTTCTACATCTAATTACACGTTGGATATATAGGTGATTTAGATGATAGTATTGATAAAAGCTACCTAGTTGCTTTTAGTGTATATTAGGAAAATTTGCTTTTCAACATCTTGATAATGAAAGTTAGACATTATGAGTCAAACAAAAGAAGATTTAAATGAATCATTTTGCATAATGCCCATATTATTTAGTAATCTGTGAAATTAATAATTTGTCTATTTAATGTACATTTTGAAAGGAATATGTAAAACAAAATCACAATCTTTAGGTTTGGTTGAGATAATTTTTTTGGTGGTTATCACAACTTACCTCAGTATCTCCAGTTCACACTTTATGTTCTCCAGTCCAGTGCAGAGCAGTTTCACTCCTGAATCTTGCAGATTATTATTGTTCATGTTGAGCTCTTTCAGATTGGTATCTGAACCAAGAATTGTAGCCAGAGCTGAACAGCTTCTGTCTGTTAAGTCACAATTATTCAGGCTACAAGGAAAACAATTCACATTAAATTGAATAAATACGGTATAATACAGTAAAATGCATGAGCTAAATACAAATATTAAATGTATTTTTGGTTGGCTAGACATCATTAGTATTTTTGATTAAGTGACAAATTATCACTTCCAATTATCAATCAATCAATCAAAAAAAAAAAAAAAAAAAAAGACATTAGGAAGTAGAAGTTAACAATAACTTCATATTGGAGTGAAAATAACAATGGAACGATGTGTTTATAATAAATGTTGTTGTTCTTCTGTTGCTAACTAAACAGTTGCTAATTAACCAAATTGTATTAAATGACTTACAGAGCTCTTTTGGATGTTTTGATAACTGCTGATAGTCTAATGAGACACTCATCTGATTTCTTGAATTTCTTAAGCTCAAACTCCTCCAGCTCCTCCTTTGATGTCAACAACACAAAGGCCACAGCAGACCACTGGGCAGGTGAAAGGTCAGCAGACGAGAGACTTCCTTTGTTGAGGTGGGTCTGAATTTCTTTCACCAGAGTTTGGTCATTGAGTTCATTCAGACAGTAGAACATATTGATGGATCTCTCTGGAGACAGATTAGCTTCAAACTTCTGCTTGATGTACTTAATGATTTCCTTTTTGATCTGGCCATTGTCGTTTTGCTGTGTCAGCAGACCTTGTAAGAGTAGCCGATTGGACTGGATTGACAGACCAAGAAGAAAGCGAAGGAAAAGGTCCAGGTGTCCACTGTCACTCTCAAGTGCATTGTCCACTGCAGTCTTGAGCAAAGCAATCATGGCTTCATTTTTGTTTTCCTGTTTAGTAGACTTATGAACAAACACACTTTTCTTGTTGATGTCTAGAAACAGATGTGCATAAATGGCTGCAATAAACTCTTGAATGCTCAAGTGAACAAAGCAGTACATGGTACCAAGAATGATCCCTTTTTCCTCCTTAAAGATCTGGGTACACATGCCTGAATAGACTGACGCTTTGTAGACGTCAATACCACAGGCTTCCAGGTCGGTGTCATAGAAGATCACATTGTTTCTTTCCAGCTCATGAAATGCCAGTTTTCCCAGTGAAAGGATGGTGTCTTTATCCCAGGAAATGTCTGGGGTGTATTTTCCATCATACTTTCTTCTGCTCTGCAGGATCTGAAAGCGGAGAAAGTGTGTGTACATTTGTGTCAGAGTCTTCGGAGTGTCTTCAGTATTTGATTCCTGCAGTGTTTTGGAGACATCATTAGCCTGACTGTTTTTCTGATCATTATTTGTTTTCATTTCCAAAATGTTCTTGAGAACAGTGGCTGAAATCCAGCAGAAGACTGGGATGTGGCACATTATAAAAAGACTCCTTGATTTTTTAACATGATCAATGATATATTTGGCCTGATTCTCATTTTTGAATCTTTTTCTGAAGTACTCCTCCTTTTGTGCATCATTGAATCCTCGTATCTCTGTCACCCGATCGATACATTCAGGCGGAATCTTACTGGCAGCTGCTGGTCTGGTGGTGATCCAGATAAGGGAAGAAGGAAGCAGATTTCCTTTGATGAGGTTCGTGAGGAGAACATCCAGAGAGGCTGGTGACGATACATCAGACCACGTCTCATTACTCTCAAAATTCAGAGGAACACGAAACTCATCCAATCCATCAAGGATGAACAGGACTTTGTACTTGTTCCTCTTTGCAAGGTTCAGTCCTTTTGTCTCTGGGAAAAACTGAGTTATAAGGTCCATCAAACTTTGTTTTTCTTTATCCTTTAAGTTCATCTCTCTGAATGGAAGAGGAATTATGAAGCTGATATCTTGATTTTCTTTTCCTTCAGCCCAATCCAGAACAAACTTTTGCACAGAGACTGATTTTCCAATGCCAGCAACTCCTTTTGTCAGTACAGTTTTGATCTTCTTGCCTTCTCCAGGTTGAAATAAATTTGTGCATTCAATCTGTGTCTCTGATTCATGACGCCTGGAAGTAACTTCAATCTGTCTTACCTCATGTTCAGTATTGACCTGTTCAGTACAACCCTGAGTGATATAAAGATCTGTGTAGATGTTATTCAGAAGCGTAGCGTCACCTTGCTTAGCAATTCCTTCAAATACACATTGATACTTTTTCTTTAGGTTTGATTTAAGATGAATGAAGACCAGCTTATCTAAACACAGGAAGAAAAATATAGTTTCATTAAAATCTTCTACATGTATAAGTGACAATCTGACAGTCTATGTTCATAAGACTCTTACCTTCTATAGTATTAGCAGCTTCATCTTGCTTCATCTCTCTCAGGAAGTAGAGTGTGAGATCAAGAGCTGCTTCTTTGATCCTGCACATGTCCTCTGTTTCTCTCACAAAGTATTGTGTGTTTTCCTTTTTTAATATTTTCTTAAAATTTTCCAGCTCATACTTCAAAAATGTTATCATTTTGTTCTCAAGATCCTAAAAATAAGCAAGAAAAAGAAAATTAGAATTAAACAAACTGCATGTTCACATATCAAAGATGCTTAAAATATGATTGATTTAGAATAAATGTCCAAATGTCATCTAGAAGAAATTTATTTTAAACTACAATCATCATTATAAAAAGTATTTGTTTGCCATAAATATTTTTAAAAATAAAAATTTCTTTCCTACCTGGAATATAGTGTGGAGATTTTTTCTGAACTTCTCATGAACTTTTGTGTCTGATTTTTCATGTTGAACCCTGTCAGTAAAATAAATCTGGCCATTGATCACGTTAAACAAAGTAAAGAATAATTAGAATTACCAACAGGGTTTTATTTCTGGAAGGACTTGAGGATTTTTTTAACTCAGCATTTAGGTACAATGTAAGTTCTTATTGCAGGTACTGAATTTTGCTTCCAACAAATTGACAAAATGATTCATACTTTCATTAATATTATATATATATATATATATATATATATATATATATATATATATATATATATATATATATATATATATAGGTGTGGCATAGGTGTGGCATATCAAGATGCTGATTAGACAGCATGATTATAGCACAGGTGTGCCTTAGGCTGGTCATAATAAAACGGCAGTCTAAAATGTGCAGTTTTATCACAAAGCACAATGCCGCAAGTTTTGAGTGAGCGTGCAATTGGCATGCTGACTGGAGGAATGTCCACCAGAGCTGTTGCCCATGAATTGAATGTTCATTTCTCTACCATAAGCCAAAGTCTCCAAAGGCGTTTTAGAGAATTTGGCAGTACATCCATCTGGCCTCAAAACCACAGACCACGTGTAACCACAACAGCCCAGGACCACCACATCCAGCATCTTCACCTCCAAGATTGTCCAAGACCAGCCACCCAGACAGCTGCTGCAACAATCGATTTGCATAACCAAAGAATTTCTGCACAAACTGTCAGAAACTATCTCAGAGAAGCTCATCTGCATGCTCGTCGTCCTCATCAGGGTCTCGACATGACTGCAACTCATCGCCGTAACTGACTTGAGTGGGCAAATGCTCATATTCAATGATATCTGGCACTTTGGAGAGCTGTTCTCTTCACGGATGAATCCCGTTTTTCACAGTACAGGGCAGATGGCAGACAGCATGTATGGTGTCGTGTGGGTGAGTGGTTTGCTGATGTCAGTGTTGTGGATTGAGTGGCCCATGGTGGCGGTGGGGTTATGGTATGGTCAGGCGTATGTTATGGACAATGAAAAAAGGTGCATTTTATTGATGGCATTTTGAATGCTCAGAGATACCGTGATGAGATCCTGAGGCCAATTGTTGTGCCATTAATCCACGACCATCACCTCATGTTGCAGCATGATAATGCACGGCCCCATGTTGCAAAGATCTGTACACAGTTGCTGGAAACTGAAAACATCCCAGTTCTTGCATGGCCAGCATACTCACCGGACATGTCACCCATTGAGCATGTTTGGTATGCTCTGGATCGGTGTATACGACAGTGTGTTCCAGTTCAGGCCAATATCCAGAAACTTTGCACAGCCATTGAAGAGGAGTGGACCAACATTCCTGAGGCCACAATCAACAACCTATTTCTATAGTATTTTATAGTTAACTGATAGGTCTTGCTTTGCTTCTATACATATTTTTGTGGTGTTTTATTCTTAAATATCATTATTTATGTATTTGCATATTTAAAAGTCATAATTACCATGGAATTGTGCACAAGTCCATCATATAATTTACTTCGTAAGCATATTTTATTATTCACCTGACTGAAATGCCACTGGTTCATGTAATAGTAACATAGACCTTAGTAGTATTTTAAATAATGTAATGTAAAGCCTGTAAACATCTATTACACATACTTTTTGCTATCTCTGGTGAAACCTGAAGTGTCCATGCACACACTCACTAGATTGAAAATCCAGCTTGGCCAACATTCACAAATAGCTAATTGTATAATTGGAATGAAGCTCCAGACCATGTTCATTATACAGAAGCAGCTTGCCAGAAATTGTTTTGTGATTTATTGTTTTATTTAGTCACGTACTATCATATACACCAGAGTGGGGAAATTAGCAAATGCAATGATATAATACCTGCAATGCAATGACACATGAAATACCTTTTGTTTGGTGATGTTTTTTTCTCACTGAGGGCTGTTGGTTCAAATTTTGACGAGTCACTCGACACAGAGCTGGACACATGTGAGCCTGAACTTATACTAATGACAAAAAGAACACAGAAAAATGTTTTACTACAGGACACGACTCATGTCTGATAGCGGCATATACTTTCGCTCTCTTGTCCCCCACAGAAATGCTTATTTTTTGTTTACTGAAGAAAATGGAGAGCAGCAATGCCCTGGCAACAAAGTTTTGTTGCTTCAATTAAATTAGGTTTATCCAGTTTTTAACATCTGTCAATGAATGTTTGATTTAAAAACAATGTCAAACAACAGTGTCAATAAATTAACTGTCCTGAATTGTACACAAGAAATTGGTGAAAATAAGTTCTGAATAGTCACATCATCAATGTTGCTCATATTTGATTAATGACCTAGAAATAGTGGAATTTTTTTCTTAATTTTAGTTCATAACATTTGTTTTACTTTTTTTTTTTTTTTTAATGAAACTTTTTTATTGAACCCTAAAAGGTTCTGGGATTACATAAGGGTTTGACACCCATATTTCTAATGTGGACTCTACAGCATATTCTGTCTGACAATTACTAATGTTGAAGAAACATACAAAATTTCTTTTTGGTAGGTGATGGTGTTTTCTCAATAAGGCCTCGTATTGTTTTATTTAGTCACGTTCTATCATATACACCACAGTTGAGAAACTGGTTAATGCAATAGCATAATACAAAACACATGAAATACCTTTTGGTTGGTGATGTTTTCTCACTGAAGTTCGGTGGTTTTCCTTTTGACTCTTCACTCTTCACAGACACAGAGCTGGATACATGTGAGCCTGATCTGACACTAATACCACAAAGAACAGAAAGAAAAATGCTTTACTACAGAAGGTTTTCATGTCTGATATCTGCACATGCTCTCGCTATCTTGTCCTACACAGAAATGCGCGTTTGCAACCGCAGTTGTGTTTGTGAATTCAGAATTTTCCTGGCAATAAAGCCGCAGTACACTGTCATAGACTTTACAGTGCTGTTTTGGTCAGTTAACCTCTTGAGCATCAGTGGAAGAAAGATCTACTTTACAATTAGTCACATAATCATTGTCACTCATATTTGATTGACCTAGAAATAGTGGAAAATTTCTTTTATCATAACATTAGTTCAAAAAATGTTAATGAAAAAGAAACTACTAATGTTGGAGAAACATACAAAATTCCTTTTTGGTAAGTGATGGTGTTTTCTCAATGAAGTCTGGTATTGTTTTATTTAGTCACGTTCTATCATATAGGACACAGTTGAGAAATTAGTTAATGCAATAGTATAATGCAAAACACATGAAAAACCTTTTGGTTGGTGAAGTTTTCGCACTGAAGTTTGGTGGTTTTCCTTTTGACCAGTCACTCTTCACAGACACAGAGCTAGACATATGTGAGCCTGATCTTACACTAATAACACAAAAGCACAGAAAGAAAAATGCTTTACTACAGAAGGATTTTTAACCGCAGTTAGGTTTGTGAATTCAGGATTTGACCTTGTAGAATTTCTTTTAAAAAAATTTATCATAACATTTGTTCAAAAAATGTTCCTGAAAAATAAAATCCAGCTTACATATGGTTTGAAACCCAGATTTCTGATTCTCCACTGTTCCAATGTCTATTGAACAGCTAAAAACAACAAAAAAATGTAGTCTTTGCTAACCTACCTTTGACCAACTACTAAGGTGGAGAAACTAACAAAATACCTTTTGGTAGATGATGTTTTTTTCTCACTTAAGTTTGGAGGCACCCACTGGCAGATTAGCCAGAAGAACTGGGTTTTTTTAGCCCATATGATCCATATTTCATATATTTATGTAACATATTCTACATTAAAATGCATTTAGAATTAACAATGACTGATGTACAAAGAGTGTGGTCAGGTGAAACAGACAAGATGATGGTGGAAGATTTAGTTTAGAAATGAAACGCTAAAGCTAATTTTTGGCAGTGTTTTTCATTTTGAAAAACCTGTTGACTTTTGCCGTTTATCTGTGGTGATTTTTTTTTTAACATTTGTTTCTTAATTATTTGGTTCTACAGTGTTTGCTGATTTTTACTTTATTTAAACTTTGTGTAATTTTTTTCTTATTCATTTTGCTAATAAATGTTCTGCATTTCTTATTTGGTTCCACAGTGTTTAAACATTATGTAGCCTACATTATTTGTTATTTTATATTAGCCTAGACATATAGCATGGTGTAAGCTATTTTTATTCGTTTTGTTTTCGTGCATTGTTTTCGTTTTGAACCGTGAACGTGTGATCTGTGAACGTCTCACATTACCAGATAATCCGTGCTGAACATCTGGGCCGATCGAGGTGCTCGGCAAGATTTTTGCAGGGCAAAATCAGGCTAAAAATCCTGTAAAACAGCTGCTGTATGGTCCATTGGATAGTGGAGATGGAGTATACTGCTTCTTATGTTTTTGTAGAAACACTATCTGTATAATATGTTGAAAATATATATCACAATCACATGGAGCAAGGAAAGCTCTGGAGTGAAATTGTCTCAGTTTTCCACATAATTAGTGCATAAAGCTGCTAGCATGCTAACTAACAGTTGTGAACATTAGTAGTTGCTGAAATGACGATCTTTTGCGTAAAATCAAGTGAGGCGCTCCCTCCCGCATGATAATCTTAATAATATCTTGTAGTGTGTGATGCGCCACAGTTTTCAAATCTTGTAGTGTGTGCATGTTAAAGATTTCAGGGAAGATAAACTGCAAAGATTCTCCTTATGTGTGCACTGTAACCAGATTTCATAATCGGTTAGGGTTTTAAAAGTCCTTGTGGGAGCCATTCGTTATTTTTTTGAAAGTCTGAAAGAGGAACAGGCATTACAGTCCTGTAGTGTGAGCCCGGCTTAAGCCCGGCTTTAGGCCAAATTTGGAACAAGGAAAGAATTGAATATAATAATTAAATATAGTATACAGTAAATGTGCATTTGTTCACGATATGGATGGATAGATGGTGTATACTGGATGTTTTTCCATGTTGAATTTATGCCCCTATAGTGGCTTTCTGTGTAGCTGAACTAATGGGAAGAAATTGCAATCAGAATTCATTATTCCGATAATTCAAGAGCGAAACAGATTACATGACATGTCTTTCTATGATTTATTGTTTTATTTAATCAGATTGTCTTACATATATTGCAATGCAGAAATCAGCTATCACACTATAAATGTAAAACAAATAAATTACCTTTTAACAGAAGACGATTTTTTCTTAGTTAAGTTCGGTCCTTCACCTTTTGACTGGTCACTCTTCACAGAAACAGAGCTGGACACACGTGAGCCTGATCTTACACTATAATGACACAAAGAACAGAGAGAAAAAAATTACCACAAGAGTACAATCTTGTCACACCACAGAGATTCAGTGGGATGGGATCAAGACGCTTATTCTAAAATTAAAATGGCGTAGGAGTCTTAAATTATATTGTTTAGCTTATTAGCTTATTTCGTAATTACGGGAATTCCAGTATGGCGTGAACGTACCTTTTTTCCCCTTGCTCTCTGTCATTTTTCTTAGACTCACCCTTTCTGAGTCCTGGTTGGTTCAGGATGCTTTATTAAAACCAGGATGATGTCAGCTTCTCCACTGCCAATTAAGTTTTCCACCAGCATTTAATGTTTAATGTTTGGTGACAGTTTATTTTGCTATTTATTCCCTTATTGTTTTTTTCCCCTTCTCTTTTTATTGTTTTGATGGCATTTGCTCTGTCCAAGGGAAAAGCAGGTCAAATGTAACTTACATAGTGCAATACGTAGGTAATTCAAGTGTTTGTGAATTCCACCTTTTGTAAGTTTTGTTTGTTAGCTCGAGTAGGGAAGTTTAGGGTGCGAAGAATTGCTTTATTTTTTGTTTTGTTTTGTTCTTTTCTTTTCTTTGGCATCACCTGCATCCCCTTTTTTCCTGGCTTATTTATTTGAATTGTAAATATTAGTATATGTTCTGCTGATTTTTCATTGTTAACACTTTTGGTAATATACCCTTACTGTCACTTATGTATAATAAAACACTTTTCTTTGGCATTACTTTGTGTAGTGTCTCTTGTTATCATATTACTCCAGATTTTATCATCACCTAAATCTTAATACTTCTAACATTAGATCAAATTTAGAGATCATAACATTAGGTAATGGCTAAGATGAGGCTTGCCTTTAATTCAAAAATACAAGTTTAATAATTAGTGCACAAAGACAGTAAAATATGATTAACATGATAGTTCCTGGTCCTGTGTGATTCTTTCATGTAATCCTAAAATACACGCCAGAAAACTGCATGGATTGTCATCCTGTTCTGCTTTTTAACCTTAATGACTAAAGTCCAGATGCACCAATCTGATCTTTTGTTATTTTTTGTTCTGCCACAATTTAAACTGCCTTTCCATCATCTGCCACAATTAGCATGCATTCCTCAACTGGACTCTAAACAAGTGGTTTTCATAACTACTCTTGTACTGACCATAAAGCAATCTTACCTCTTTTTCCCTGAGAGACTCATCTTAGACGGAGAGTCCTTTCACTTTAAATCACTTCAGAATATTTCAATCACTCCTCACAACACAGGTCTCTATAACATTACTATGCAAACATTAAACAGTGTTAAAACACCAAGAAAAAAAAAAGACAGTCCACATAAGCGATGTAGTTAGACACTAATTTATTCCGCTTTTATGAAATAAAAAATATTCTATTAGTCATAAAGCGGCTGATTCGTAGAATCTTGTTTAACAAACCCAAACACAGCAACATTTACAAACTTAAAAAGTTTAACATTCGCCCGGGTAACTCCTCTAACCGAAAGACTTGGTATAAAGTCGGTTTTATATCCGCACATTCCGCGTTCAAGAACTTTTTAATTACATGTGCAATAAAGTTAATGTTTGCACATTCTAATCAGCAATATGATATTGACAACCAACGATTTTTCAGTATTTTTTCAATAGCATACTTACTTGCGAACGGCCACGTAGCAGGGTAAGCAAGATAGGGACCGCCTAAAAAGTTGTTGCTGTTGTTCAACCCAGTTGTTTGCATTGTGTGCAAACAGACAACTACAGTTCAGCCTACTACAGATGTACTAACAAATATCACTCACATTATCTGTTATAATGCTGTAGATTTTCCCGTTAGAATCAATAAAATTGCATTATAATGGTGGTGTTTGAAAATATATTTAGGAAAGGAAAAATAATGAACGTGTACATGAACTGTAATTTGGTAATAATCCAGACAAGTGGAAAATCACGATTTGTGATTGCTGTTAAACACACTTGTGCGATCCTTCACAGCTTTCCATTTTGGAAAAAAAAATCTAAATCCAGTTTAAATATTTTGACTGATCATACCGATATCCTCATTTTAAATTGTCAAAGCTGAATTTGCATCTCTTTAACTCTTTTTAATTCCTATCCGCATAGCTAACCGTTATAGAAAGAATGCAATAGTATATTATTTCTTTGTTTAAAACGTAACACTAGGGAAAGCTTAAATTAAATATTTAGGTCTTCTTTATCACTAAAAAACAGAGATACTAGACATTAAAAATACTATTTTGTATTTTACACACCTTTTTATTGAAATATGCATTCAATTTGATCATGTCCTCAGTGCAAAGTAATCAGCTTCCACAATAAATATAAACCATGAAATGATAAAAACCTCAAAATATTTTAATTTGATGTTATAGACTGCTAAACTGCATCTAATCATACATATAAATCATGTGAAACTATAGTTGTTGTTTTTTTTGTTTGTTTGTTTTTGTTTTGTTTGTTTTTTATACCGTTTTCTTCATTTACTGTGTCCCTAAAGTCATCTCCCACCCTGTTAGTATATACTTTCTCGCATTCCAAAATAGACTACAATTCCACTAAGACCATTTTAGGAAGTGAGTTCCACCCTGGAACTATATCAGATATGTTTTTACTTCTTTTTTTAACTTCTGGGTTGGCCTACAAAACAAGAAAAAACAACTATCCTTTGATGACCATGTGGTAGGAAGAGACCAATAAAACACATTTAATGCAACATAGACCTCAAAGAAGAAGAAAAGCTTTATTTACACAATCCATTCCTTTACTTTTCTCTTTAATGTGCTTTATATTCAAATAGGGGCTTTGTTTATTAGAGAACAAGTTTAGTTTGTTCGTGGTTTTCTTTATTTATCTTACTTCGGCATTTTGATTAGCAAATGAAAGGCATATGGGGTTAGATTAGAAAACATAATCTATGTGATTTTTTTTTTTTTTTTTTTTGTGACTGGACAAAATTTCTCCATAACATATTTTTGTCCAGTCAAAAAAACAAACAAACAAACAAACAAAAAAAAAACATATCGGACATAATTCTAAAAGTTCTGTTTATCTGTAGATGATTAGAGAGCTAAATGTTGATCACTCAAAGAGCTACAGCTAACTTAGCTTAAAATTTACCACACTGTTAAATTCTACCCGGTTAGGATACAGGGTGGAATGTGAAACTAACAGGGTTGAAATTCTAATAGAATAAATATTATTTATTGTATATTGCAAATAAATCTTCTGAGAACCTGTTAGACTCAAAAATACCTTCGATATATATATATCAGAAGTGAGAGTTATCAAATCCACAATGATGTTCTCTCATCCGCTGTGTGGTCTGTTCCTGTTTGTCCTTTGGGGTAAGTACCTCTCAGTACTTTTATTCAGAAAATACTACAACAGATAATAGTACAACAGATAGATGAATGCATAAATAATAAAGTAATAATAATAATAACAATAATAATAATAATAATAAGTTCCTCCATGAAATTATATTTGGTCAGAGTTTTGTTGTCCCATAATTATACTACATTTTTTTCAGGTGTTTGGTGATACAGATGGAGGGAGATTCTGTCACTCTAAACAATATTTGACAAAAGACTCCAGATTGACAGTCAAACTGGATCTCCGACCATAAGAAACATCATAACTGAACACTCTTTTATATTAACTGATGTACAAAGATGAACAATATTTGTAAATTTCATGATCAATAATTTGTGTTCCTAAAATAATATTTGTTTCCCTTATGTTCTCCAGCTCTTCTGCCAGTTCCTGTCATCACCAGAGACTCTTCTCAATGTTCTTCATCAAACATGTCTCTTGGTACAAAGGAAACAGCTTCTTGCCCAGCATCAGTGTGTCTGATCTCAGCATCAGTCTCTCTCTACCTCTGGAGGTGGAATACCAGTATAAAAACACCTACAGCTGTGTAGTGGTTAATTCATTCACCAATCAGACTTGACACCTCAGCATCACTGATCTCTGTCAGTCATGTACAAGTATGTTAGCAGTAAATGCACTTTACAGACCTGAAAGAGGTAAAGTGCACTAATGTTTGCTTGTTCTTCTGTTTCAGACTCTGTTCAGTATTGTGGTTCTACTAAAGCTGTGATCCGATTGGTCACCTCTGCTGTGGTGGGCGTGGCTACTGTTGCAGCAGTAGTTTATGACATTCGATCTGGAACAGTTCAGTGAGACGTAAGAGACACCAGGGGGCAATGTCTAACCCCATATGCATTGCATTGCTAATCAAAATGCTAAAGTTAGATAAATAAAGAAAACCAAGAACAAACTAAACTTGTTCTCTAATAAACAAAGTCCCTGTTTGAATATAAAGCACATTAAAGAGAAAAGTAAAGGAATGGATTGTGTAAATAAAGCTTTTCTTCCTCTTTGAGGTCTATGTAGCATTAAATGTGTTTTATTGGTCACTTCCTATCAAATGGTCATCAACGGATAGTTGCTTTTTCTTGTTTTTTAGGCCAACCCAGAAGTAAACATCCCTAACTGAACTAGTTCTCCTCGTGTAATGTTTAATGTTCTGTTAGCGTTATAATGTCTAATTGTAATGCTATGTTTAAGAACACTAGGGGGCAGGCAAGGACAGAGGGCTAAGAATTCAGGAGAAAAACAGCAATGAAGTGTTAGTTAAAGGGTTAGTTCAGCCAAATATGAAAATTAGCCCATTATTTACTCACCCCCACTGCATCCTAGGCGTATATAACTTCCTTCTTTTCAGACATATCCAATCGTTGGTGTTGCGCATACACCTGTGGGTCTTGTGAAAACCAGCATTTACAGGAGAAAAGAAAGCAAAGTTTCCTTACTTTAGCAAAGGAAAACCAGTCTTCTCTTGGGTTATATCAAAATACTCTGACGTTCTTCTTTACAAATCCTTGTTTTATGCTCTAATTTGTGACCATTGTTTTGTTTTGGGCTCTCCACGGTGTGTCCGTGTTTGTCACTTCTGACCCGGACATCCCCAATGCCGACGTCCTACGTCATCCGTCCGGAGTTGCTTCTGTGTACAACAGTGAGCACAAGCTAGATTAAAGTGATTATTGTGTTTTAAATATGGATATTTTTCTTACAAAAACACATCGATTCACTACAGGAGGCCTTTATTTATTCAGTATTATGGATGAATGCACTTTATTGGACTTGTTTTGATCTTTTAAAGAGAAACACCTGTCTATTGCCATGATAAAACTCAAAAGAGCCAGGTCATTTTTTAACATAACTCTGATTGGATTAATCTAAAAGAAGGAAGTCATACACTCAAAGGATGGCTTGAGGATGAGTAAATAATGGGCTAATTTTAATTTTTGGGTGAGCTAACCCTTTAATTTTGGAGGTTTTTGATAGAGTAAATAAAAAATGAGTTGTTCTACTAATATATCTGGACCAGACTTCACACAGAAAATTATACCTGGGTAGGTTTTATTTACACAAATGTAGATTTGTTAAGGTTCCTTCAAGCTTTGTGGCTAAAAATTTGCTATCAATTTTTATATTCATTTCAAAGATGTGCTTTTAACCAAAAATCCATTTTTTCTCTAGGTTTTAAGAATTTGCAGTTGATTTCAGGCAGATTCAACAGGTTCAATTCCACATAAATACAGTTTTGTTATCAGCCTTAGAAATGTAAGTTAGAAATTGCAATAGTCTAATTTGCATAACAGATTTCATGTTCAGTTGACTTTATGCAAATATCACAACAGTCAAGATAAATGTTTTCTTTGAGCTGAAGCTTATTTGTATAGTAAGAAAGTAATTTGAATGTACCACATTGGCCATGTTGTTACTGTCATGTGACCTACTTTTCACAAAAACCTTTGAACTTAATACTTTTTGGGGGGGGTGTAATTTTGTACACAGCAGATGTTTTGCACTCTCAGATAAAAAGGTACATCTGTCACTGGCACAAATCTTTTTTAAGCAGGTGGCAGGTGGGTGCTTTATCTTTATTACCTTGAAATCTGCAGCTGCCAGTCTTTGTTTAACTGACCTCAGTGGGAGTTTAATTTTACAACAAAGGAAGTGAAAGTGAAAAACGGCTGTGCAGCTGAACATCAAATGCCTGAAAAGCCTGGTGGCCCTTCTTCATCTAGCATACTGCTTCCACACTCAAATTTACAATTTATATATATATATATATATATTATTACTTATTGTGTCTTTCTAGGTTAAGCATTGGTGTGCAAAGTAATTAAAAAAAAACCAAATGATTTAAAATTAACATTTGTCTTTGAGTTCATGTCGTTGATGTAACCAACATTAAAAACCTAGCTAGGAATATAATGATGTTTTGATTTTAGTGTTTTATGGGAAGTTAAAGACAACATTCGATTGGTGAAGAAGCAGAAGCATAAGAAGCAGAAGAAGCAGCCTGCCAAACATGGCAAGACGCAAGTGTTGTTTTGAAAAAAAAAAAAAAAAAAAAAAAAAGGCATGATGACTAGTAGACTACTGTGTTTTTATTATAAAATTATGTGAAATAACTGTTGCAATGCTGCATAACAAATATATTTTCACCACAAGAATAGCAATGTGCAGTGAGAGAACTGCAAGATTTGAAAGTCTTTCAAATAGTTCAAATATTTTTTTATTAATCTAGTCTATTGGAAATCTAAGTAATCTAAGCATTAATCTATTGCATTTATAGATTATTATTATAAGCAATTTATTGCTTAATGCACTTCTTTGCTGCATGTACAAGTTATGTGGCCAAACAACAAAACTTTATTCATATTTTGAATGGATAAGTAGCCTAAAAAGCGCACAAAGCTTCCTTTACAAAAAATCTGTCACTCACTTCATTTTGTGATCTCAAAGTTCCGTTATAAATAATACGTTGCAAAATTAATCTCTTATTTACATCCTGTACACACAATGAGAATAATGACAATTGCGTAAGAATTGGCAGCCCTGTATAGCAGGTTTAAATAGCTGAAAATGCGTTAAAAAAAAAAAAATAAAAGTGTTACGTTAAGGTAGTGTATGTGTTGCCACGTCTTACTGATCGTAAAATTATCATAATGATATTTTATATAAGAACAATGTGCGTTGCTTTTAAACTGTAACATTTAGATACAAATTTAGCATGTTCAGAATGATTATGTATTGGCCAATGTGTTAAATAAATAGAAACGTTGCTAATTTAGTTGGTACAGGACAAAATGTAAATTTAAATTGGTCATCTTACCTCATAAGTGGAGTAAGATTGCCCCCTACCCCCATTTAATTCTTAAAACATTTATATACATTTTCAAAATGTCATGAATATAAAATACTAAATCAGCTATTCTATTTAAAATTGTATTTTGACAGTTTAGTTGAATAACTGCTGACAGATAGAGCAGAGACCCATAAGAGATTCATCTGAAAGGTAAATTTATTTTGTGACATATACAGATATATGAATATTTACATATTTTATTGACAATATTTTATTAAAGATTTGTCATAATAGCAGCAGTATAAATCCAAATTGAATGATTTTGCTTAGTTAGACTAGCCTATAGGTTTTAATAAAAAAAAGTGAAGATATCTGAAATACAGTATGTAATCAAATATCTAATTTATTGAAATATTGAATAATAACCCTAACAGTTGAAACAAAGTGCTCATCCCATTCTGTGCCAATTCTGAGATGGGCTCCATCATGCCCCAAGAGTCTAATTAAAAAAAATAAATAAATAAATCTTGCCCCAGGGGGTGTCTTCCCTGCTGAAAAATCCAGCATAAACCAGCATTGATTCCAAGCTTGTCCAGGCTGGTATATGCTGGTTAGTGCTGGTATAGTGCTGATCCAGACTGTTTATGCTGGTATAGTGCTGGTCTATAATGGTTAGTGGTGGCATAGTGCTGCTCCAGGCTGGTTTATGCTGATATAGTGCTGGCCTAGCTGGTGGACCAGCATATCCATGCTGTTCTCAAGCAAAAGAGAGCTGGTGATGCTGGTTCACCAGCAGGGCCTTGCAAGGTTGAGTGTCAGTAGGCCAGCTGTCTGTATGCAAGCAGTCTTTTGGGTACAAATGTAGCTTTTGATTGCATATTTCTCTGTTTAACTCATTAATGATGCAAAAGAAAACAATGTAAGGTTAAAACATATGATTTATTGAATTATAGAACTTTTTTCTTTTGCTCCCTCTACTGAAAGTATAACTGTACATTTTAATTGCTTTAGTTATAATTACATTATTAATCAATGTCACTGGTAAACCGGTAAAATGTTTTAAAGCATCAAAGGAATTTTCTTCTGTTTCATGGGATCCAGCAAACCAGCAACCAGCATCCCATGCTGGTCCCAGCATGCAAAACATACCTTATGCTGGTGACCAGCAATGCTGGATTTTTCAGCAGGGTTACCCAATATTTCTACATCAAATATTCAAGTATGTTCTAATGACTGAATAAAGATCAATGCTTTTGCTGTATCGTTAGCTTTGATGTACTTAAAATACTTGGGTTTAAGAAATTATAGTAGTGCTTCAAATAAACTTAGAAAGCTTAGATGAGAATCTGTGATTTGTTATTGTCTGTTTTATTTCAGGTGTGTCTGGTGTTGATACAGATGAAACAGAGACAATATCAGTGATGGAGGGAGATTCTGTTACTCTGCATAGTGATGTTACTGAAATAAAGAAAGATGATCAGATACTGTGGACATTTATGCTTAGAAATTCAGAGAATCGTCTAGCTGTAATCTATAATCAGGTTCTCTCTATATATGACAGTAAAGATTATAACGAAATATTCAGAGGCACACTACAGATAAATGAGCAGACAGGATCTCTGACCATCACAAACATCAACAAATTACACTCCGGACTTTATAAACTACAGGTCATTAATGGAGGGGTCAAATACAAGAGCTTCAATCTTGCTGTCTATGGTGAGTAAACTGAATAAATAATTTCAATAATGGATTGTTTCTAAAATGTTTATCTTTCCTTAATGTTTCAGGTCTTCTGACTGTTCCAGTCATCAGTGATTCTACTCAAAATCTTTCAGTATCAGAAAGATCATCAGAGCAGAATTGTTCATTGGTGTGTTCAGTGTTGAATGTGAGTCGCGTGACTCTCTCCTGGTACAAAGGAAACAGTTTATTGTCCAGCATCAGTGCGTCTGATCTCAGCATCAATCTCTCTCTACCTCTGGAGATTGAGTGTCTGGATGATTCATACAGCTGTGCAGTTGCTTATTCATTCACCAACCAGACTAAACGCCGCAATATCACTGATCACTGTCAGACATGTTCAGGTACGTCAGCATATGAATGTCTCATATTTGTAAACTACATTTTACTGTTGAATGATAAAAACATGATAAAATGTAAATTTAAAAAGGAATGTTTTTAATACATGAAATAAAAACAAAAATGTTCATTTAATTATGTAAATAATCGACAGACTATTCAATCATGAGTGTAACTTTTAGTAGCATCTTTTATAATATATCCCCCAATTAGATCTGCTATTACTTGATCTTGAAGTCTGGTGAGATTAATTTGCAGCAATGACTGTTTTTGATTTATTCATTGCAGACGGTCCACATGTGTCTGTCAAACTTCTGATAGTTGCTGCTGTAATTCTGCTGCTGCTGCTAGTGCTGCTAGGTTTAGCTGTGTCAATGTGCTGTTTCTGCAGCAGCCACAATAAAGCAGCACATGAAAGCAAGTATTATATAACCTATATAACTGATAAAAAAAAAAAAAAAAAAAAAAAAAAATATATATATATATATATATATATATATATATATATATATATATATTATGTAGCTATAGTGTTCAAAAGTCTCAACATTTTTTTTTTTTTTAATTTCGTCAATCTATTTTTATTAAACAGCTCACACTACTGTGGAAGAGGTTGAGTACACGGATGCAACATTTACTACACACAGAGCTCAGGATTCGGTAAGATATGTTTGTTATTCTCTGCACATTTGTACATATCATGTTGCAGCATGAACAACTTAAAACTGTTTTTTTTTTTTTTTTTTTTTTAATGATCGTGTGGATTCTGCCTTTTTTTTGTGGTCTGAGTAATGAAATCTGCTCTAAAAAAATTTAAATGCATTTTATTATGTTTAACCCTTTAACTGTCACTCCCATTTTTGAACACAGACATAAAAATGCACTATCCAGATTTACATTTTTAAAATGTATGAATGAAAACATTTTGTAATATGCATTTGATGTGCATTTTCCATGGTAATGAAATGTCTGATTTTAAAATGCCTTTCAAAGGATGAATTTTGAAATTTTAGTTTTGAGCTGATATATAATTTCTTATGATATCCAAAGTGTGATAGGGAAAAAGGCAATGAAGAAAGTCTTTTGTGACAAAGGTCAGAACTCATGTTACGATGTAGATTTTTAAGTGGCACTCTTGACATATATTAATCTATTACTTTTTCTACATAATTTTAACACAAAAATATGGTAAAATATCTATTTAAGAGTCTTAGACCTTTCCAACGATGTAAAGTTTGTCATGATTCGAGTAGGATTTATTTGTAATATGGTAAAGTAAACTTAGGCGTCCCACAGGGTGGATGGTGACAGTTAAAGGGTTAAAGTATTTGAGATCTCAAATGATCACCCTCAAGATCTGTTGATAGTTTTAAGTGCTTTGGTTGTGAATTTTGGCTTCAGCTCAGTTCTGCTGTGCCTCTGTACATGTACTTACACAATCTTGAAGCTTTTCATTCTCTTTTTTTTTATGGCATTTGGACATCTCACAGTATTTTTTATTTATTTATTGCTGTATACAATGCTGCATTCATATGTAGTATCAGCACTGGTTACTTGTCTCTTCCTAATGCATGTGTCTTTTTATACAGGAGACTAATGGACAGAAGCACACAGAGTATTCAGTGGTGGCTTTCAGATGATGATCACTCAGATTGTATTATTATACAACTCATGTTATTACAAGGTAGAGCTTTTGACCTTGAATAAAAAAGACCAGAAGTCTAGGGTATTCACAACAGACAGGTTCATGAGACACTTGGTTAATTTCTGATCTCTTGTCTGCAGCTGCACAGCTTCCTACCTTACACAGTATAATCATGTCTAGACTTGAATTTAGGTGGTTTGTGTTTAGTATTATTTTCACACGCATCCACATGATTACTACCCTAGCTCTTTGAACCAAGAGTCATGAAAAACGGGACAAAAAAAGATCAAAAGAAGGAAGACGGTTCAGAAAAAGAACCAGTATACATACAGTATGTATATAAATGCAAATGTATGCACTTTTAATAGATACATGCAGTCATTGAGGCTCCATCTGCTGAATATTTGAGAGCTTTACATGTAGCATGATTAAGTTGCCCCCATTTGGCAGATGACCACAACTACGGCATCTTTATCTACTGACCGCCTCAAGAACTGAATTATCAATGCATTCTGTACAAGACAATTTAACAACCTAGTTGAAAACAACTATGCTAAAGCTAATATCATTAAAACAGGTCATTTTTATTTATTTCTGCCTACCAGTGTAAGTAAAACCTGTTAAAGACAGTAATCTGACATTGTTTTCATTACTGATGTGTCATATATTCAGTCTAAACTATATGAAGTTACACTGCTTTAAACATTGTAGCATAATAATTGCCAAGCAATTATTCAAATAAGATTCACCTATATAGTATTCAGTAAGAAGTTAAAGGTTCAAGAGTGGCCGAAAAGTGAAAGATATTGTGATATATAAGTGAAAGGTGTTTTCCCCTTTCCATTTGGTTCTAACCCCCCATGGATATCCCTGCTCTAATGCTCCTTTGCCTGAAGCAGGTGGATCAATCCCTGAAGGACCATACGAGGGACTTTTTACACCTGGCTAACCAGACCATAACCCGGACAGCTGTCTGCACCTTTTATCTGGTCAGAGTCAACACCTCAGCAAAGGCAAAGCTGTTCGGGAAATGTCTTTGAGGGAGTTTCGCTGCATTCATGGACTGGGTGCTGGAGTAAAATGGACTATTTCTCTATCTGCCCCACTGAGGAAGACATCTCCAGCCCCATTCCCGAACCGGAGACCAGCCAGCTGTCATCCAGTCGCTGCATGGAGGTATCATCTGAGCCCACCGCAGACGGAGAGCTTGAGCCTGCGGTGACATGAGAACCACGACTGAGCTGATCTTTGCCCCAGTGCCAGAGCCTCAAGATTCATCTGACCAGGTACAACCAGCAACATCACCCATCCCCGAGGGAGTACTGGTGGAGGTCAAGGGCTTGGAGGGGAGCCCTGCTCAAACTCCCACTGCTGAGAGTGAGTTATGGGGACTAATGGACATTTTTCAAGAGGATTTGATTGACTGGGTTGGGGAGATAATTCCCATTGTTCCTGCATCTTCTGCATTTTCTGAGTCTCTGCTGGTTCTGTCCAGCTTTGAATCTCCTATGTCTCCTGAGTCTCCACTGGTTCCGTCCAGCTTTCCTGCATCTCCTTATTTTCCTGTGACTCTTAAGTTCCCACACAGCCCTGCCTTTTTCCTGCTGCCAATCCTCCCACCTCAGTTGGACTTCTTTAGGCGTGCCTTCCGGGAGGGGGCAAACTGTAACGATTATGGACTATTAGTTGTGTGTTTCCCTGTTCCTGTTTTCCTGTCTTGTTTTGTTTATTTGACCTAGTATTCCATAGTTGCCCTAATTATGTCATTCTGTGCACCTGTGTTCAATCAATCAAGTCATTCCCTCATTTGCTTTAGTATTTATACTCCCTGTTCTGTTCTAGTCCTTGTATGTTTTCGGTTGTTGTTGCTTTGCGCCACCCCCTACTTTTGGATCTGTGTGAAGTTTTTATATAATAATTTTTTATAGTAAACTTTTTTGGATTACTCCTGTGCCATGCACTCCACAGAGCACCAGCAAAGTCCCACGCTCAAATAAAGTTTATTTTTTTCTAAAAGAATGCTGGCATGATTTAAACTACAATAAATAGTGCACTCATGTTAATCTGGGTTAACTAGTGTTTTGTGAGAGGAGAGGAGAGGAGAGGAGAGGAGAGGAGAGGAGAGGAGAGGCACATGACACTGTGATTAACAGTTTCACACAATGTGGTTTATAAGTGAGATATAAGGAAGCATTAAATTAGGTATATTAAAATCGTATTTGTAATATTTTAAAAAGAGAAATAAAATCTCTGAAATGTATATAGCCTGCTCTCCCACAAAACAGTTGAGGAAACAGTGTCTGTTATCAGTCTGAGGCTCTTCACACACATTGACACACTAGCAGCTCAGTTTGAGAGTTGCAGTGAGATCTGTTGTGGTCTGCTTTTTTGGGCCAGTATGAGATAGGATCTGGACTCATATGCTTTGTTGTGTATTTGTGAGCAGTGTGTTCATACGTTTAGGGCTAACACATTTTAGAAAATATGAAGTCAAACCCTGCTGTTTTCTGTCTATGTGTGTTTGTCACAAGCTGTAAGTGATCCATATTTATGTAAAACCAGGCTTGACATTTTTATTTATTTGGCTTGTTCAGCTAAGATAAATGTGCCATGATTAGTTCAATTAATTCCTTACTATTAACTTGAACTGAGCTACTTTTTGGGGGAACATCTCTTTCAGGTGTGTTTGTTGCTGTGACAGATGAAATAAAGTCAGTATCAGTGATGGAGGGAGAATCTGTCACTCTACACGATGTTAAAGTACAGGGAGATGATCAGTTACTGTGGACATTTGGACATCAAAACACTTGAATAGCTGAAATCATTGAAAGGGACCAAATAAACTTTATTTTTGTTAGTAATGATGGGATATTCAGAGACAGACTACAGATGGACAATCAAACTGGATCTCTGACCATCAAAACATCGGATCTGAACACTGGACTTTATAAACTGCTGATCATCATCAGTGGAAAAAAGTCATTGAAGGGCTTCAGTGTTACTGTGTATGGCAAGTAAACTGTACTGTCCCTATAATGCTATATTTGTTCATTCTTTTTTTTTTTAGTCTGAGCTCAGTATGCTGTATAAAAGTTTCTAAATGCTAATTCAAATGTCCAAAACTACAGCTGACATGACCTACCAAATGTTAAAATAATATATCAAATAACTAGTGATCAAACTATGTCTTGGAGTAGATATTGTACAATGTTGTACATGTCATTTAACTATAGTTTGTTGATGACAATACTATTATGATAATACTTGTTCTTTCATGTTTTCCAGCTTCTCTACCCATTCCTGTCATCATCAGAGATTCTTCACAATATCATTCATCATCATCACCAGGATCATTTGAGGGTAGATGTTCATTTGGTGTGTTCAGTGTTGAATGTGAGTGACGTGAGTCTCTCCTGGTACAAAGGAAACAGTTTATTGTCCAGCATCAGTGTGTCTGATCTCAGCATCAGTCTCTCTCTACCTCTGGAGGTGGAATGTCAGGATAAAAACACCTACAACTGTGTGATCAACAATCCCATCAGGAACCAGACCAAACATCTGGACATCACTCTACTCTGTCAGCTATGTGCAGGTCCGTGATGTTACTGATCTTTTGCTCTATGTAAGACTGACGTTCCCTATGTATAAACTGACACTTCATATTTTGGCTAAATTCAGAACAGAAAGTTTTTCTCTCTATGTTCATTATAGAACAGAGCCAGCATTCCTTTTTTTTTTTTTTTCTTTGGTGATAATAGTCAGCATGTGGCTGTTGGTGTTCATGTCTGCTGTTATGCTGATGATCTGTTGCTGCAGGAAATTGTGTCAAGCTCAACAAAAGGACAAGTATTACCAACAACAGAAATAGCTTGCCATTTATTTTGGTGGGAAAAAAATGAATTACAATTCTTAGTGTCTCTAGTTTACCACTTAAATGTAGAAGCTCATTATTGTCAATTAGCGTGTCAACATATTCCACTAGATGGCAGAAAACTACAAAACATGTTGACTGTAAATCCACTCAAAACCACTCAATGTGTTTGTTTCTAGATCTGAAAACCACAGAACAGCAAAGTATTTCAGAATACACACAGATCATCTACTGCCTTCAGATGGGAGATCTGCCACAGGTCATTAAACACGTTATGTGCTCATGACTGATTTTACTTTAAATATTTACATGAAAAGATGAAACTGCTTGGTGAATGTTTCTCCTTTATAGATAGCCTTTTTGGATGTGGACAGAACACAGACAGTTGTGAACTATCAACACTATCAGTAACACAGTGAAATATGATAAATTAATAAATTAGTCATCTCTGAAGAATGTTTGTCCTGAAGAAGACCTCTGATCTTCACCAGAAGTCCTCATCTTTGAGCAGATGCATCATGATGATTCATTGTCAGTGGTGCTGAAAATTTCAAAAAGATAATAAGGTCTTCCCACCACTGATGAGTATGTTGTCTCCGCGGGCTGAAACCTCATATAAAACGCTCCATTGAGCCAAGTGACATCTGCTCTTTGAAGGATTTTGCTCTTTAATATCAATTAAAGTTGAGTAATGACTGGAAAAACCCTCCCCTGACACATTCTCCCTGTGTTTATTATATTTGTCCGCAGACCAGATGATGTTTGATATGTATTATAGGTCATGAAATCTCCAGGTGTGCACATGTTCCCTTGGAGACCTGATGATTTGTCCTGGGGGAACAAACATGATAGGGATGTTTCAACGCAGACAGAATGGGATAAGCTATTACATAGCCATGAGATAAATATTCATTTAACAGAAATGAAACTCAAGTGCTATTAAAGTAAAAAAAAAAAAAAAAAATACCAGTAAATATAAAGTGTCTTTATAATATGTGTTTTTAAAATAAGTATTCATTTGTAGGGCTTGTTTTAAGGGAAGGTTGTCTAAAAGACTATTGACTATACTCATCCTCTTAATTACACAAAGGTCTCATTAAAAATGTCTAAAAAATAATAAAACTGATCCGAGCTTAGGTGAAAACCAGACGCTGGGGTTCGACCCCCAAAGGCAAACCACTAATTTTTTTTTTTTTTTTTCTTTGGCAAACCATTGAAATTTCGAAACGTTTCGAAACAGTTGACGTAACGAAGCCGCGTTGACTGAAATCACTGTTTCGAAACAAATTGTTCTCAAAGGTTTAGAAGCTTAACGAAGCAGTGCTTTGAAGGCGCCCATCACTAGTTCTCTTCAAACTGAAGTCCACCTCGGTACGTCTGTACTACAGTTGTAGGATGTGCACGCGCGCCGTATTTCCGCTCAAAATAGCAGACTTGTTACGCACTGCAAAACAACTGACATTCTGTTTAACTCGCGGTTGAAAAGCGTTCCATTTATTTATCATAAAGAAATATATATAACAGCCTCCCACACATTTCTGATGTCCTGCAGCATGCGTACATGCGCATATTAAAAGACACGTTGAACACATTCTGCTGGTAGATTCCTTAAATGCAGTCCATATCGAGCACAAAACCTCATTTTTTTTTTCTATTGATGCTCCTTCCAAAGTAGCCGTGTGTTCTGACGATTTACATAATCGCGAAACAGTGGTACTTTAGGTGCAGGACTCTGCGTGCATGAGTTTGTTTACCCTGGTAAATCATCAAAACACACCTACCAGCATATGCTGTTTTTTTTTTTTTTTTTTTTTTTTTTTTTTTAACAGGGTACATCTGCGTCAGTCTGCATTTAAAGTATTTGTGTTTATAGTTTATATTTTTTATAAAAATATTTTATGTAACATTATATGAAGTAAGTGTTTGATTTTGATGATAGCCTATATTTTATATTCACGTTGTAGGATTCTTTCTCTCACGACAGTGTGGTCAGGATGTGGTTTGCAAGCGAGCGAGAGAAGGTGAAGCGATGTAGAAGCTATAATAGAAGTAGGAGGTTCATACATTTCTCAAGAGCTAATGTGGGGCAGATTTGCCTGTTTGTTTGACTGAATAAAATGTTATATAATTATTTTATTATATGCTCTGTTATATTAAGAACAAAGTAAGCCATTTATTTGATACAACTTCCCAGTGTGCGGTTTTTTTTTTTTATTACAGTTGTTACAGTCATAAAAAAAAAAAAAGAGAGAACTAAAAAGTGGAACAACAACTATCATTGTCCGAGATCCAGTCAACAGGAAGTAATCAAGACTTTATTACTGAGTCATTTGAGTGAAATAAAAGCTTCATGGTATCAAATAGCTAATGCAATACGGGAAAGACCAGAGAGAAAAAGAAAGACGATGCTATGAGATCTGCATTATCATCATGATAAAACACAAGTAACATGTTGTTTTGGAAGTTGTTGTATATCTCAGCAGTGTGAAAAAGTCGCAAGACTTAAAACTATAGAGATAAAATAATCAAGTGTCAACGGAAAAACACACAAAAAACTAAGAGCTAAGCAGCTGATGCAATGAGCCCACACTATAAACTGCTATTATCTGAAGTTGATGTAAGCAGTCTGGATAAACAATGGTTTATCATTTACTGTAAATAGTTTCCATGGATAAGGCATAATAAACAGTCAAATGTATATATTTTTTCTATTTTTTATTTGTACCAGGCCAGCCAGTAAGTGATGTTCTCTGATATTTTTCCAGCAGTAATGTTGTGGAAACAACATTAATCTCACAATTGCCTCACTCAAACATAATTTAAGTCTTTAAACTAATGTTATGAACCAGTGCAACCTGTGAACAGTACTTTTTGTTCAAAAGAACCAAGGACACAAAGTTTTCATGTTGCTAACATGCATTAACTGTGCTCAAACTTGATTAACTTGAGATTATTTCATTTTGTAATCAAATATTTGATATTCAATTGCAGTTTTGTTTTGTTTTGTTTTGTTTTTTTTTAACAGAAAATGCAAAGATTTTTATAAGCTATTTCTTTAAGGCTGAATATTTCAGTTGAAATTTGAATATTCCAAGTCACTACATTTTCATATTGTTCCCACACCTCTGATCTGCTTCTAAAGTTCCTTACCCATAGAAAATTGGACAACCAAGTGATTTCCATGATATATAAAAGATTTTGCTTGTTTGGTTTTTTTTTTTTTTGTTATTTATTTATTTATTTGCAGCTGTTATCACAGGGCCTAAATGTAAGGGTCTTAATGCACTGTGACACACTGACATTTCATTTTCGGAGTCAGAGGAAGATCTGCTGTGGTCTGGTTTATTTAGGCAACGGGTCTACGTGTGCACTGAACCGATGTGGTTTTTTTACAGCCAGTATGTGAGAACTTGTATATTATGGGATGTATGTATGGGATGTATGTATGGGATGTTGGATGAAAGTATCTAAACAGTGTTAACCAACCAGAATAATAATTGAAGATTTTTAGGTCAGTTGTATCAATATCTTCATGCTTCATGCAAAAAATGTATGATGTTAAAGATTCATTACGTGCTCAGATCTCCAAATAATTATGGTTTTGTTAAACAGTGAGATCAAGTGTCAGCAGCATAGCATATACTATGCTACATATACATAGTACTGTGCATTACAGTAAGCATGTTCTATTTTCATATTTGTATAACCCCTGAAAGATATTTACACGACAGTTACATTTGATGAACACAGATTCAACGCATTACTGCATTTGTATATGTTGTTCAACTGGAAATGGTGGCCAACCAGAACCCAAAGTGTCAAAAAATCTCACAAAAGTGTGAATTTAGGTAATAAATTAATGTCATTATATGTTCAGTTATTGTCTACATTTTATGCAAAGAAAATAAATATTTTACATATTTCTGGTCTTGTATGTTTTTTTTTTTTTAATAAACAAGTGTCTCTCCCCACCCCCAGTCATAACCAAAGGAAGTCCATATATGGTGTGTTCTGCATTCAAAATCACTAATACATTTATTTGGTTTAATAGCCTGTTTTCTGCATTTGTCCATTGGATGTGTGAAGAATGTTTCCCCCAGTATATTCTGAATTAAAATCAACAATGCATGATTATAGTAATTATAGTATATAGTATAGTTATGATTATAGTAGACTGTTACACATAATGATATCTACAAAGACTGAACATAAAGAGGATACTTTCTCAGTCAACACTAATCGTATCCGCACGTAATCAGAATCCGCATATGATGAAGTAGTTCTAAATTAAGAATAAGTAGGCTAACATAACGAATTCACGAATAATTTAAATAATAGAGTTCTAAGCCGTGTGCTAGCCTCATGCGTTCTTCCCCCTCCTTCCTCTGTATTGAGATAAGTTCTGCTTATGCAGCTGCCGTTTTAACGGACGTTTTCAACGGCACTATGAAGACATTAATGTTTAGAAATCGTTCGGATATCTTTTGAGGAATATGCATATAGACGCTGCTTTCATCTCTCTATGGATTCTTATTATAAATGGTAAGTCGGATTTCATTTCATGCTGGGTGGTCATGACTGGAAAAATATGTAAAAAATGTATGATGTTAAAATATGTATGTGTGTGTGTGTGTGTGTGTGTGTGTGTGTGTGTGTGTGTGTGCCTTTACTATATTAAAATCTTTATGTTCATTTAAACCCCGCTATGTTCCCTTTATCCTTGTTTGTTTATGATAGATTTTTCCTTTGTTTGAGTCTGTTTCAGGTGTGTTTGATGTTAAAACCGATGAAGTAAAGTCAGTATCGGTGATGAATGGAGACTCTGTCACTCTACACACTGATGTTAAAGTACAGAGAGATGATCAGATACTGTGGACGTTTGGACCTCAAAACACTCGAATATCTGAAATCATTAAAAGGGACCAAATAAACTTTATTTTTGTCAGTAATGATGGGAGATTTAGAGATAAACTTCAGTTGGACAATCAAACTGGATCTCTGACCATGAGAAACATCAGATCTGAACACAGTGGACTTTATAAACTAACCGTCATCGTCAATGGAGTAACGTCACTGAAGAGCTTCAGTGTTACTGTGTATGGTGAGTAAACGTGTAAATGCAATAATTAAGTAAAATTCAAATGAGTAAAATGCAATAATTGTTCATTATTTTTTAATTCTAGTCTGAACTCAGTGTCATGTATAAGAGTTTCTAAATGCTAATTCAAATGTCCAAAACTACAGATGAAATGATCTACCAAATGTCGATATAATAATTCAGATAGCTGCTTAAATGATCAGTCAGTGTCCTGGAGTAGATACTGTGCAAGCATTAATTTCTTTCTCAGCCTTGCATTTAGTTGTTTTTGATTAACCTTCTTTCGTTCTTTCTTTAATGTCTTCCAGCTCCTCTTCACATTCCTGTCATCACCAATAATTCTTCAAACTGTTATTCATTATCTGAAAGATCATCCATGTCCAGATGTGTACTGCTGTGTTCAGTGTTGAATGTGAGTCATGTGACTCTCTCCTGGTACAATGCAAACAGTTTATTGTCCAGCATCAGTGTGTCTGATCTCAGCATCAGTCTCTCTCTACCTCTGGAGGTGGAATATCAGGATAACAACACCTACAGCTGTGTGATCAACAATCCCTTCAGTAACCAGACTCAACATCTCAACATCACTCAACTCTGTCAGACATGTGCAGGTACGTCAACTGTGAACTCTCTGTTTTGTTTGGCCATTACAGCTAACATTGAGCACCTGGTGTTAAAATTCCATGAGCAAAGGCAGGTCAGCATCAATTAAGAGTTGTGATTTTTAACTTCAAAGACTATTGGACAAATTTCCTTCGTAGACCTGCTTTATGCTTAGTATTGTTTTCTGTTTATTATAGAACATAATAAACACCGTTCCTATTCCATACCAATTGGTATACTGTTGTTGGTGGCCATCATTGCAGTTTTGGGAGGGATTTTGTTGTGGTACTTCAAGAACCATAAACAAGCACCACAAACTGGCAAGTATTACTGCAACTGCATATATTTGTTTTTGTGTTGGAAAAGTGTTTATCATGTGTCCACCATTTCATGTATAATGTTTTAGAGTTAAACTGTGGTTATTATTAAAACAGTTGAAACTGAAGACACATATTATGCTACAACAACATTCATTCCACATCATTTACACCATACGGTAAGATGCAGTTTTGCTGTGTGCACTGTGTCTCGCTGCCTGCCTGTAGAAAACTTGGCACTAGTGAGCTGATTGAGCTTTGATGCTAAATTAGCTTTGATGAAAGAAATCTCAGTATCTGTCTGTGTGCTTGCTTATTTCTTACTGTAACCTACGCAGAAATTCTGTTTTATTTTAAGCTGAATTATAGATGAATTTGGTTTTAAAGCTAGTTATTCATTTATGTGATATGTTGTCTGTTTCACAAGCACCATGCATCAGACACTGCATGGTGGACAACCCTTTCTAATTAACAGGGATTTAAACTACACCCATTATTAACAGGTACACAAATACAAGTCTGACTACACAGAAATGGACTAGTATGACAAATTGAGTAGAATTCAGTTTCAACAGACTGAAAAGTCTCCAGTTGACAGTTGGCAGTAAACCAACCTGTTCTACCTGTGATTTACAAAAAAGGTGAAGCTTTATCTGTTATCTTTTTTAAAATTTGTAAGGTAGTAAAATTTCCTGTAGGTTACTGTGTAGTGATATTAAATCAAACACCTGCTGTTTGCACTTGCCAAACAATAACACTAAATGGCAACATCAATAATTTAATCATTTTAGTTTCCATCGCTGATATGATGTTTTACAGAGACACAATTGTTCTAATCACTATTTCCTAAAATGAATACAATAGATCAAGCTTCATTTATACTGATATTATAGAAATCTTACAGTGACACTGTTTTACTTTGAAATAGACATCAAGAGGGAAACTTTCTCACTGTTGTCTTGTTGCTGCTTTACTGTACATGTGCTTTGTAAAAGTTTTCTTCATAGAGTTCTTGAAATTTTGGAAATCTGGAATTTCAGGCAAAACGGCAGTTTAAAAGCTGAGCGTCTTACTTTTAATGTTCTTAATAAGTTTATTAATGTAATTCATTTACTGTCCGTATTTTGTTATTTTCAAAAAGATTTCATTTCTTCAGTTTTGTGTTTGTGGCATCAACACTCTTCCTGATTATTCTTTTGTGATTATTTTCTTACAGAAACCTGCTAGAGAAGATAACACGGTGTACTCAAGTGTTACAACACCCAAAGAGCAAAATTTGCAATATTTGTAAACGTCTTGAAATACAAATGTAATATGAATGTATTGGGTTTTAGTTATTTATTTCCACACTGCCATTTCATTGTTATTTTCATTGTTATATAGTTTTCAAAGATCCTTACTGACAGATAACAGGACATGAAGCCATGTTTTAGGGACTTCTGGTATACTCTTAAAAAGCTATGAAAAAGCATAGATTCAGTAACAGCTTCACAATTATACCACAAGAACTGTCTACAGAGCTGAGTTAACTTGTCTAGACTTGAAATGATCACTTGAGCTCATGCTACAGCTGCTTTGAAGTTTCAATGTTTGCGTATTTTAACATATTTTATCATTTCATGAAAACTATTGAATGAAACACAATGAAATAAAGGTGTCGGGAACATGTACAGACGGGTATCGCTGCAGCCAGTTCTGAGTGGATGGAGCAGCTCTAAATGGGTGGAACTATAGAGCCAAATGGGTTGTACAAAAGGCCATACCTAACCTCACCTGTAAATTTTACCCCACTAAATTGAGGGTCTCCATCTACATGTGCCAAAGGCCCCTTCCACTTGGAGGTACCCAGGCTGTAGCAACATACTTGGCATTCTCTGGCAGGCACATGCTTTTTATGCTGGGGAACTGTATTGAATATTTATGTGAAACTCACAGTATTATTTTTTACATATTGCATATGGTTTTGGTCTGGTTTAGTAATTTATGGAGTATTTACATTGTGATTCTGCTGTCAAAGGCAGAGTAAAAACAATTTTTGTACAACATTGTAGCCACAATATAAAGTTATGAGTTACACACCAGTAACAGTCAGAGCAAAACCAGTTCATCATTCAGAACTCTACACTGTGTGCATGATATTAGTGCTTATCAAATTTCTAAATCAACTGACACAATTTCTCTGAAGTGCTCGAATCACCGTACACTGGCGACATCTGCTGATCAGAATTGTGTAAATGCAACGAGAGCACATCCACAACGTACGTAACAATGACACCTTATACAAACCAATTAAATATATTTTCAAGAAAATGTGAAGAGTTCAGACGCAAAAGCCTCTAAATCCATCTGACGTATTCCTTTAAAATGAGCATTTATTTCTGGCTACTTTGTATAGGTTTCTATGTAAGTACTGGTACTTCTGCTGAGGCTGGAATTTAGCGAGTTAAAGTATTTGATGGACGTATACTATGTGTCAGGAGCATTCACTCAGTATCATTATCTCATATTTGACTGAAATGGCTTTTAGCTGGTTTTGTATCTGAACTCTTCATGTAATCTAATTAATCTACAAATTATTAAATGGCAATAAGTATGGAGTGTATGTACTTTGTGTTCTTTTATTCTTTCATAGTGCTTGTTTTAAGTGTTTTAGTTAATCAGGCCTATGAGTGACAATGTTAGCATGAACTAACAACAATGCATTTATTATACTATTTAATAATCTTTATTAATGTTAGTTAATAAAAATACAGTCATTCATTGTTTGTTCATGTTAGTTCACAGTGCCTAACCCTTATTGTAAAGTGTTACCAACTTTGTATATATTGTTCATTTGAGAACAACCCATTGAAATAGAGGGCACCAATACAGCTTCTCTCTGCATGGTGTGGATCCTCTCATGTGATTTTAGATATTCTGATCGTTTGAATCTCGTCACATTGTGGACACTGGAAAGGTTTTTTTTTCCAGTGTTTGTGCTCTGGTGAAGTTTCAGTTCAGCATCTCTAACAAAAGTCTTTCCACACTCAAAGCCGCTTCGTCTTTTCTGATATAATTTTAAACTGCTTACTTGACCAAAACTCCTTCCACAAAAACAACACACGTAAGGCTTTTCCTTTGTATGAACTTTCAGGCGGTCCTTCAGCGCCTCTGCCCTAAAGAAATTCTTACCACAGTGATCACAGTTAAATAGTCTTTCTCCAGAATGATGACGCAGATGTGATTTAAAAGTGCATGACTTTCTGAAACTCTTCCCACATTGATCACACATGTGTGGTTTCTCTCCAGTGTGGATTTTCATATGATCTTTCAGGGCTCCTTTTTTTGTGAAACTCCAGATGCATTCTGGTCATGGTTTGGAAAGTGAGAAATGCACCGGTAAAACTTTAGTGACACTTTTATAACCTTGTGTTTGGACTATGCAAATAAATTCCACAGGACGAAAGAAGGGTGGGCAACCACATGTCGCCCCACTCTGATGAAAACAGCCAATCACAGCACGGAAATGGAGAAGCACCAAATTGCAATCTCCTCCTCATCGGAAGGGGATAAAGGTACCCTTGGTTTGAAACAGTGGTTTGAAAATTGGATGTATTAGAAACAAAAATATTTCATACTATATTTCAATATTTCATAATATTTCATATTAACCCTTCACACGTGAGTTTAAAATATTCTAGCTGAGCCCCCAGGGTGAGTTTTTTTTTTTAGTCGACTGTTATTTAGAACATATCGCCTTACTGTTTCCATGGCGACGCGTCGTGTTTGTCACGTGACACAACGCAATCACAATAGCACTGTATGACACATGTATCAGCGTTTTTTTTTTTTTTTATGAATCTTTGCGATCGCCTTTCTTTATAACGTGGTAGTTAGGAAGGTTAGCGGCTAAAGGCGGCTAAATGTGGCTAAAGTAAACCAGAGCCGTATAGAGAGTGAGTTCCGACAACGGAAGTTCAAAACGCTCGATCGTCACGTGATTCGTGTAGACTTCAAATAGTTCCAGGAAGTTCATAGCGGGCAATTGGAATACATGGAGTTGGAGAGGCAGAACTGCGATTTTGGTTAATTAGTAGACAATAAAAGAATGTATTTACATAATTTATAAAATACATCGACATGTATATATAGTATATATATGTAGTTATGTCAGTGTTGTATTTAAAATATAAAATACGCTAATATTTGAGGATTAATGTGGTCAACTATCGCTACTTCCCTTGTTAACATATTTTAGGCTTAAGTAACTTTGGTTAAAGACTGCATTTGCTGTATTGAAATGGTATTGTCTTGTTGGTATGTTGTCTTAATACCAAATAAGTGAATTATAAAAAAAATTAAGGGAAATTCATCTCGTTTAATGTTTTTGATTCTTGTTCACCCCATAAATATTAATATATAAATATTTTCATAGTATATTCAACTTAAAACATTGTTTTTACACATTTAAGCATATTTTTTTACGTATGTTGACTTTTGTTGTACACTTGTTTACAGCAACTGATTTATTCATTTATAATAAACAGAAAAGCATGTTGTCCTTGTAGTTTCCTGTGCTACATGGGAATGCTCCAGAGTCACTCACAGAAAGCAGAATGAATGTATGGTTTCCCTACTGACACGGAGAGGAGAAAAAAGATGCATCAAGTTTTATTTTATTCACATTTCTTTGTATAGAACTTTTTATTATACACAGTGTTTCAAAGCAGCTTTACATAAAATTAATGTTTCTACGTTACAAATAAGAGCTATGTTTACAAGTGTAACTATCAAAGTAATGTTCATATGGCAGAAATGTTCTAAAATTAGGCTATACAAATCAAGCAGTTAGTTAACATCGTATTCAGCAGAAACAATTAATACATTAAAGCAATGATCACGTGATTTGATCATGTTGATTATAATACAAAGAAAGTTTTGGTAGTTTTGTGTGTTTATTCGCAGGTGGCATCATCTGAAGTCCTCAAGGCTTGCCGTCATCTCTTCAGAGGTGTTCTCGTAACAGGGAGTCTTCAGGTGGTTCTTGTTCTGAGAGCAAAATAGAGAAGGAGAAAAACACAGGAGAAATGGTAAAGTGATGCTCTATCACATATCAGTCCTGTGGCATCACTGCTCCTCCACACATAGTGCTTCTACAGTAGATAAGTACAGAAGTACAGTAAATACAAAACACAGCAATAAAGCACAGGTTTACTGTGATTACGTTTATTAAAGTTGAAGTCAAAAGTTTACTAAAATCTGCTAAATTTGAATTAATTTACCAATATTAATACAGTATTAAGAATCAAGTGTATGTAAACTTTAGACCTGGGTCATTTTAATAAATAACTAATAAGTAACTATTATTTTCTCTTATGGACTACATGTAAACAACATCTTTCATGTGAAATATCTTATTCAGGTCAGTACTAAATAAACAATATTTTTTACAATAAATGTATTTATTTGGGTAAAATGATTTATTTTAATTAACATTTTGCAGTATCTGCAAGGTGTATGTAAGCTTTTGATTTCAACTGTATACAGTAGTGGTATTTAATATATTTCTGGTAATTTAGCCTAGTATGATTCTCAAATGAAAATTGCTTGCCTCTTTTTCATTCTCACTTAGAATAAATAAATTTTTGTTCTATAAATGTCTTACCTTGTAAAAGTCGATCACAGCGGTTTCTTCTGCTGCATCTCTATGGCGCTGATAGTATTAGCGCTTACTTCCGGGAACTATTGCGCGCCTCCACGATCCGCCATTGCTGTAAAAAACTGGTCCATTGGAGTCAATGAAGTTGTCGCAACTCTCTCTCTATACGGCTCTGAAGTAAACAAGCTCATCATTCCACAGAGAGAAGAGAGGGGCGGGGTGAGCAGAGCTCATTTTGACAAGGTAAAAAGGGTGTTGTTTTACAAAACCATTGAGAATTTTTAATCTAAGTATATTAGAGACTTTTCATTAAGACCCTAAAGAATCATATCAGCTTGTGGAAAATGGGCATCCGATGACCCATTTAAATAGCTTGTGCTACAACTGCCTTAACAAATGTTTGTGTTCTTATATTTTACTATAATTATCATTGATTATCCCTTGAGTACTGCACTGAATATAAAGTATGAGGTAAAATACACATGTTTAACTTCACTTCATGAAGTAGTTTTTATTATTATATCACTTTTCAAACTATTCTCAAACCTAGATAGATATCACTGCAGCCAGTTCTGAGTGGGTGGAGCAGCTTCAAATGGGTGGGACTATAGAGCCAAATGGGTTGTACAAAGGCCATACCTAACCTCACCTCTAAAACTGACCACACTAACTTGAGGGTCTGCACCTAGTGCTCAAATCACTGTATGCTGGCGACATCTGCTGGTCAAATTTCTGTAAATGCAATGAGAGCACAATCATAACGTGTACATAACAATAACCTTATACAAACCAGTTAAAAATGTTTTCAAGAAAATGTAATCTGCCAAAACGACAAATTATTGAACACTTAAAAGATGAAAAAGTATCATAAAAGATGGACAAATAGCACAATACGTGGTAAAAACAATACAGCAACCATTCATTTTAAAAGTTTCTTAATCAAACTAATGTTAACTAATGAACCTTATTGTAAAGTGTTACCAACTTTTTATATATTGTTCATTTGGGAACAACCCATGGAAATGGAGGGCACTGATACGACTTCTCTCCGATGTGGATCCTCTCATGTGATTTCAGATATTCTGATCGTTTGAATCTCTTGTCACATTGTAAACACTGGTAAGGTTTTTCTCCAGTGTGAGTGCTCTGGTGAAGTTTCAGTTCAGCATCTCTAACAAAAGTCTTTCCACACTCAAAGCACATATGATCCTTCACACCGCTATGTCTTTTCTGGTGTAATTTTAAGCTACTTATCTGACCAAAACTCCTTCCACAAAAACAACACACGTAAGGCTTTTCCTTTGTATGAACTTTCAGGTGGTCCTTCAGCGCATCTGCCCTAAAAAAATTCTTACCACAGTGATCACAGTTAAATGGTCTTTCTCCAGAATGATGACGCAGATGTGATTTAAAAGTGCATGACTTTCTGAAACTCTTCCCGCATTGATCACACATGTGAGGTTTCTCTCCAGTGTGGATTTTCATATGATCTTTCAGGGCTCCTTTTTTTGTGAAACTCTTCCCACATTGATCACATGCGTGTGGCTTTTCTCCTGTATGGATTTTCATGTGATCCATAAGGGCTCCTTTCTTTGTGAAACTTTTTCCACACTGACCACATGTGTGCGGCTTTTCTCCGGTATGGATTTTCACGTGATCCTCAAGGGCTCCTCTTTTTGTAAAACTCTTCCCGCACTGATCACACGTGTGCAGATTCTCTCCAGTGTGGATCTTCATGTGATCCCTAAGGGTTCCTTTTAGTGTAAAACTTTTCCCACATTGATCACACGTGAAAGGTTTTTCTCCACTATGAACTCTGATGTGAAGTTCAAGACTCTGATTGTTTGAGAAACTCTTCCCACACTGAGGACAGATAAAAGATGTATCGGCTCTTCTTTTCAATGAAACATTACTTGTAGTGTGTAAGCAACTCAAACATTTTTCTTCAGTTTTGACATGAAGTTTCTCCTCAACTTTACTCAGTTCTTCACTCTCTGTGTTCTCTTCCATCAGGTCTAAAATGAAAGTAAGAAAGGGTTTATTTTCAGCAAGTCATAAAAAACCAAGCAAGAAATGTGAAGGACATGAAAGTGAACCTTGAAGAGATAACAAAAAGTAGAAAACTTCTATGAAATATTATGCAATTGCATAGCATTTAAAAAACAGAGCATATCTGTATATATAATCCAAAATTATGTCACTACACCCAACAGGAAATTGCATTTTAAGCGTTTATATTTTGTTTAACTATCAGTCTTTAAAATTGTAAAGTTGGTGAATGTATTTTTATTGTTCTTAATCCATACAAACATATGAACAAAAATAAAATAAAATAAAAATAAAAAGAATCAAAATATAAATAAGAATAAAAGCAGAAGTATAAACCAACCATATGTACAGGCTATTTGTATCCCAACAGAAGTGAACGGTGTGTGTACATTACAAGTTACTTCATTAGAGTATGAAACAAGAGATGAAACAGCATCATCAGTAGAAATCTCACTTTATTTGAAGTGTTTGCAGTAAAAACAGATTATATGACTCTATAGATAAATGTGGAAAGTACAAAACTATTCTACATTATTATTACTTACAATCTGATGTGAATCATATTTTAGTATAACTGAATAGAAAAGATAAATGTGTTAAACTCCTACAGCAAAGCAAATTAAAACGACATGCATTTTTACAGTATAGTTGTCAAGCTTCCTTTCTGTGTGG
The DNA here is from genome assembly GCA_036247105.1 of Cirrhinus mrigala. Classification (NCBI taxonomy): domain Eukaryota; kingdom Metazoa; phylum Chordata; class Actinopteri; order Cypriniformes; family Cyprinidae; genus Cirrhinus; species Cirrhinus mrigala. The sequence continues at coordinate 29,386,272 of CM070028.1, forward strand.
GACACCCTTTTATTAACATTTTATTAATCCTTTTAACTTTCATACAGCAGCATATCTTATCTCATCACATCCAATAGTATCAAACTGAATCAAAAATATTTCAACAATCTTGCTTCTAGTGTCAAATTTCCTTCACGTTAAAAAAGAGATATCTGCATAGGTTTCAAGGTTTAATATTAAGTATTTAGCAGTAACACTTAATATATAGGCTACATTAATTTTAACAATGTAATTACTTCAGATTTTTTTTCAAAGGTAAATGACAAAAGTTTTAAAATAAAATCACTGCAGCACTACTTGAGATCGACTCCCATGAATTCCCCACACAGATCACACTTGGTCTTTTGATGAAGTGACATTCAGTAATAATCAAATTATCGCTCTAAACATCAAACACTATCATTCACACGAACATACAGACACAGAATTGCTCAAGGGTTTATCAATCAACTCGTTCCTCACATCGTTGGCTTCGGCAGACGCACAAACAGCGCTTACCAGATAAAAACAAAACAGAAACGACCCCTTTAGAAAGGCTGCTTCTTCTTCTTTTGGGGTTTCATTGGAAACGAACTGGTGCAATACCGCCATCGACTGGTATGGAGTGTGCATCAACATTTTCCGTTAGCTTTTTATATCTTCTCAATAAGTTTAGTTATTTTAGATGTTGAAAAAGAAATCTCTATTAGAGTATTTTATTTTTTTCACCATATAAGTTTCTCAAAGGAATGCAATAATTTTGGATGAGAGCACAAAAATGCAAAAGCATTGGAATATAATTTCTCCAGTAGTTTTTGGTAGTGAATAACAGCAGCTTAAGGAACAGCACGATACAGCTTTTTCATTTGCAATTTACTTGTCAATTTTAGTCTGACCTTTATTCTTGACATTAAATGACTCTCAAACCTTGTTTCACTTTGTTTAAAACAACAGAAGAACATTGGGTTTCAGTCTCCTGTACCCAGTTCATATATTATTTGCTCCTTTAAGTTATGGCACAGCTCCTACGATTGTTTTAACTGTAACCTCTAAATCTGATTAAATGTTTTAAGGTGTATAACCTTAATGTTCTTCAACATCATTAATGAAGAATCAAGAATAAACCACAACCTTTTTGTTCTTCAATATCTTCATGCTCCATTCCACAGGTTTCTGGATCACTTGTTTTCTCACTGTTTTCTTATTTACATTATCAAAAGCGCGCCTACTATTTTTTGTATAGTAGAAAACTTATTTACTAAAACTGTTCAGCAACAATAGTGAGGATGTCACACAGAGTCAAACTTGTCTTTATTTCAGCTGCTCTTTTTTTTGCTGATATCAACACAGAACATTTACATGTGTAAAAAGAAAAATAAACTGAGCCAAGAGTTACACACATGGATAACATGAACAAAAAAATCTGAATATAAATTAAGCAAAATACAAAAATCATAATAAATATATTCTTAGACCTTCACACTTAAACCACTGGTCCTGAAGATCACTGAAAACTGCAGATGATGGTTCTTTGTGTTGTCACTTGCAACTGGTTAGGGCAGGTTTAAACAGGCAGATTAAACGGCTGCTCTCCAGTGTGGATCCTCTCATGTATTTTCACATAATCTGACCGTTTGAATCTCTTGTGGCAGTGTGAACACTTGTAAGGGTTTTCTTCACTATGTATTCTCTGGTGCCTTTTCAGTTCAGAATTTCTTACAAAAGTCATCCCACAATCAAAGCACATATGATCCTTCACACCGCTGTGTCTTTTCTGGTGTAATCTTAATGCTCCCGACTGACTAAAACTCCTTCCACACAAAGAACAAACGTGAGGCTTCTCCTTGGAATGAACTTTCAGATGGTCCTTAAGCGCATCTGACCTAAAAAATGTATTGTCGCACTGATCACAGGTAAATGGTCTTTCTCCAGAATGACGATGCAGGTGTATTTTAACAGTGTGCATCTTTCTGAAACTTTTTCCACATTGATCACAGCTGTGCGGCCTCTCTCCAGTGTGGACTGCCATGTGCCCCTTAAGAGACCCTTTTTGTCTGAAACTCATCCCACATTGATCACATGTGTGTGGCTTTTCTCCAGTGTGGGTTTTCATGTGATCATTAAGGGCTCCTTTTCGTATATAACTCTTCCCACATTGGTCACATGTCTGCGGTTTCTCTCCAGTGTGGATTGTCATGTGTCTTCTAAGGGTTCCTTTTCTTGTGAAACATTTCCCACACTGATCACATGTGTGCAGCTTCACTCCAGTGTGAATTTTCATGTGATCCCTAAGGCTTCCTTCTTCTGTGAAACTCTTTCCACACTGAGGGCAGGTGTAAGATTTTCTTAAAGATTTTTCTCCAGTTTTGACATGATGATGTTTCTTCTTCAGTTCTTCCCTCTCCCTATTCACTTCCATCAGGTCTAAAACAGAAGTAAGAAAGGTTTAATCTGGTGCAACAGCAGAAGTAGACAATTGCAATATCATAATATTTATTTATTTATTTCAATAAATTAATTTTATGTCCCTGCTTTCTATGTACTATTTAATCTGTCCATTGTTCAAAAGCAATATATATTGATTTACATGAAAACAGCTTGAATTAAATCTTTAGCATCATTAAAGTGAAATCAAGAGGGAACACCAACCTCTTTATTGTTCAGTATCTTCATGTTCCATTCTGTAAGGTTTTGGATGTTCTTATTGTTCTTTCATAAACTCCATCTTCTTCACTTATAGACTGATGTGTATATTGCTGGGTGGATAATCCAACTATAATGCAAGAATAAACAAGGAATAATAAATAAATTCAAAAATAAATGTACAGTTGAGGTCAAAAGTTCACATACACCTTGCAGAATCTGCAAAACAAGAGGGATCATATAAGCTGCATGTTATTTTATTTAGTACTGACATAAGATATTTCACAGAAAAGACATTTACATACAAAATGTCTAAAAATTAACCCATTCAAAAGTTTGCATACACTTGATTCTTAACACTGTTCTGTTACCTGAATGATCCACAGTGATTTTTTTAGTGATAAGTTGTTAACAAGTCCCTTGCTTGTTCTTAACTGCCCACTGTTCTTCAGAAAAATCCATCAGGTCCCACAAATTCATTGTTTTTTTTTCAGCATTTTTGTGTATTTTAACCCTTTTCAACAAGGACTATATGATTCTAAGATCCATCTGAGGTACTCATGGAAATATTACAGAAGGTTCAAACACTCACTGATGCTTCAGAAGGAAATAAAAAAAATAAATAAAAAAAAAATACATTTTGCAGATTCTGCAAGGTGTATGTAAACTTTTGACTTCAGCTGTACATATTAACTTGTCCCCTTTTTTTTTTTTTTTTTTTTTTTTTTTTTACATATGTTTTCTAAAAGACTATAATGGAACAAATGTTTTTTTAAGAGCTTGTTTTTTCTGTCTTCTCAAACTGAGATGAATAAACCATCAAGAATACATCAAAACATAAACATGATACCCATTTTCAGACCAGCTGACAGTGTAGTATAAGTAAACATGTAGGCACAACAGCATAATATGCCTGTTTAAATCTAAATATAATTTCTACTAACTATTTTCATAGCAACAAAATAATTTAAATCCTTAATTTGTCACGTTTGTATGTGCAGAAACTACAGCAATCACAAAGTAATATTTTCATGTTTCCAGAGTTAATTTAGTCATATCTACCTACATTTTAGAGTATGTGTTCATATAAAAGGTACTTTTATATAACAATTTTTATACCTCGTGATGGATTCAAAACGACGCGCGCCGCTCCTCTCAGGCTCATCAGCAAGTGTTGAGCAGTAATATATTTCAATTTTAATCATGTAACTAAAATATACATTGTTTGTTTGTTGTTCATTTTACTTCAGAAGACTTGAATCGGGCTGCGCGATGACGTCATCGCCAGGAGACGAAATCAATTTGTAAAAACTTAACATATACAAATACAGAAAATAAACTAAGTAAAGACTGTCGCTTTGCTCAAACCCACATGTATATTTATCGAACCCTGTTAAAGCATCTTAGACATAATATAGTTTATACGAGTCAGTCACTAGAGTGCGCTTTAGACCAATTTTAAAATCGAGTGCATGTCTTTAGCACTGTCATGTGCCTTACCTTGTTGTTGTTGAATTAGTAGTCTACAATAATTCTCATTATACCTAAGCCAAAAATGAAGCAAAATATTAAGTTTAAATTCATGTTTATTTATAATATAAATTGCTTTATAAAACTATGCTTGAAGACAGAGGTGTACAGTTACAGCAAGCCATCAAGACATCACAACTTTTATCCTGCCATTATATTGCATTAAATGGACAAAACAGTACATCTTGCATCTGCATTTGGAAAGTAGACTTGAGTGGTTAAAGAGCAAGATAATTTAAGCGCCTAAGCACGATGACGAATAACAAGTTCTAATTGTTTACATTTATATATCAGACTCATTACTTAAATATGCTATAGCCTTCTTTTGTTGATTAGAATCTCACACTTGTTCACTGGGACAACTTAATGGTTCTTTGTCCAGACACTTATTGCAACTGGTTTGGGAAGATTTATATGTAAGGAAGCTTTTATTCCATCGGACATTTTCTTTTTCTATGACTGAGTAGAGAAGCTAATTTACTGAAGCTCTTCTCACATGACGAGCAGTGATACGGCTTCTCTCCAGTGTGGCTCCTCTCATGTATTTTCAGAGACGCTAACCAACTGAATCTCCTGTCACAGTGTGAACACGTGTAAGGTTTTTCTCCAGTATGAATTCTCTGGTGCAGTTTCAATTCTGCGTTTGTAATAAAAGTCTTCCCACATTCAAAGCACATATAGTTTTTTTCACCACTGTGTCTTCTCTGGTGTGATTTGAAAGCGCTTAGCTGAGTAAAACCTCTTTCACACAATGAACACTTGTAAGGTTTTTCCTTTAAATGAACTTTCTGGTGGGACTTCAGGCATACTGCCTTAACAAACGTTTTATCGCATTGATCGCAGTTATACCGTCTTTCTCCAAAATGAGAAAGGAGATGTAATCTAAGAGTGTTTGGATGCGTAAAACTCATCCCACACTGATTACATGTGTGCGGCTTCTCTCCAGTGTGGATCCTCTCATGTATTTTCCGATGTCCTGACTGACTGAAACTCTTGTCACAGTGTGAACACTTGTAAGGTTTTTCTCCAGTGTGAATTTTCTGGTGCTGTTTCAATTCAGCATCTCTAATGAAGGATTTTCCACACTCAAAGCACATATGATTTTTCACACCGCTGTGTCTTTGCTGGTGCGTTTTTAAAGCACCCATCTGACTAAAACCCTTTCCACACAAAGAACAAACATAAGGCTTCTCCTTTGTATGAACTTTAAAGTGGGCCCTCAAGGATCCTATCCTAATAAACTTTTTACCACATTGATCACAGTTATATGGCCTCTCTCCAGAATGAGAATGCACATGTAATTTAAGAGTGCTGGGATGTGTGAAACTCTGCCCGCATTGGTTACACGTGTACGGCTTCTCTCCAGTGTGGATTTTCATATGATGTTTAAGGGATCCTTTTAGTGCGAAACTCGTCCCACATTGATCACATATGAAAGGCCTCTCTTTACTATGAACTCTCATGTGAATTTTCAGACTTTGTTTGTATGACAGACGCTTTCCACACTGAGAACAGGTAAAAGATGGTTTGCGTTTTCTTTTCAGTGAGGGGCTCGTAGACTTTATCACTGGTTTGACGTCATGTTTCTCCTCCACCTCAGTAACTTCTTCACTCTCCTTGTTTTCTCCCTTCAGGTCTAAAATGTAAGTAGAAGAGGTCTGATTTTCAGTAAATTATAAAATGAGAAATTCATGAAAGAGAAATCCTAAGGAAAAGAATGCATAAGTGAACGCTGGCATTATCACATAACTCATCATTGATCATTTTGATGCATTTATTTGTACACCAATCTTCCAATTATTATTTTTAAAACATTTCGGGCACAAATTGCAGGTTTTGTAGTAATAACTATTAGATATGTTTCAGCACAAACATTTAAGTCAGGATTGAAAACCATGTAATACTTTAGTAAAGTGTTTGCAAAGGTTGCCAAAAAAAAAAGTTGTGCAATTTAGTTCAACCTCCTGATCAATAGAGTGTTTTCACAACACGTCATCAATCAGCCATATTGACAGGACTGAACGTAAACAATGCCACTGAATCAAACGAAATTTTGCTGATTATTGCTGCTGAACCTGATCAATTACTATAAATTTAGAGTGCAAAAAAAAAAAAAAGGTGTTTGCGGTTGGCCTGAATCAGGATTTCCAGGGCAAGAACCTTGACAACATTTGTGTTTGTTCTTATCATCTCCGGTCAGGTAGGTAAAATATTAGGCTAATGTCTTAATTAATACTGCTTGTACATGTCTTTACCACCTATTAACTTTAGTTCCCTGCTTATTAAGTCCTTCTCTATATGACTTAGCAGCTTCCACACATTTTTTCCATGGTTTAGAGAGCATTAATTAGCAGAACAACATATTCAGTAGTACATTTACTGTTGTTTACATCCGAGTATCACCAGTATGGCCGCGCATCTGGGTGACTGACCAAATCATGACGTAAGTGCAAACCCTCTATATGAATGTTTCTCAAACCTTATTTTGCTTACCATTTATTAACAACTAAAGAAGGCATCAATATGTACTAATATCATTGAAAGTGCCCTGTATTGCTCCTTTAACTGTTAATTCACAGCTCTTAAGATTTTTCTAACTACAACCACTAAATCTGACGAACTGCTTGAAGGTTTATATCCTTAACGTTCTTCAGCATCACTAATGAAGAATCAAGAATAAACACCAACCTATTTGTTCTTCAGTATCTTCATGTTTTATTCTGCAGGGTTCGTTCATGTTCTTCTTCACTTTCAGGCTGATGTGCATATTTCAGCACTTATTGATGAATTGTTGTAGGAGAAGCTACACGGGAGGGAAGAGCAGATCTGGTAAAATGAAACATAAATAAATCGGTTGTTAAATTGATTTACACATTCACAAACAATTAAGTCTTCACTTAACATATGTACATTGTTGCCTGCCAGATGTCCATTTCCGTCAGCAAAGGCCAGAAAAGGTGCATAAATTGCGCTGTATATTGTTGTTACGTTCAACACCGACGCTCAGAAGCTTTGCATTAAAGCGCTGTATCGGAGCTTGATTGGTTTTGCCTAAAGCACGTGATCTATGACGTCCGAAGCTTCATTCGCCTGAAAAGCACGTGAATGCTTCAGTATGAATCAAAATAAACGAAGCCCAGTGCCGTTTTATTTACATGATAATCTGTTACAGTTTTCCCCCAATATCGTATAATGTGTAAATCTTAAATTAACTTGTGAAATAACAGTCTCAGGACTGATGAGTTAAAATTGACAGATCGCAGATTTATGAATTGTTTAATTTATTTTATGGTACACCAACGTAAATGAATAACTTCTAAAATGACCATTATTTATATACTATAAAATAAAACAAAGACTTAGTTGTACATCCAGATGTGGGTGTGCAGGTGAAAGCTTGTTCAGCAGATCTCAAGAGTCCCACCTATGGCTCTGTATTTTTACAGGCATAAACCACAATGACTGTCTTTGTTGTTTGTTGGTGTTTAGTTGCTCAACTATATTGTGCAGAAAGGCACAAATACCATTAGGATATCTGAAAACCATCAACTTATAACCATTAAAACCATTAAAACATGTTTTTCTGTAGTGTGTTTTGGTACAAGCACAATATGAAGTATCTATTATGTGCATAATACTAACAATATTAATTAATTTTAAGAATGACACACCACAAGCAGGAACGCCACAATAGAATAAAATATGCATTAATCCTGGTTAATAAAAATTAAACATTTATTTATATACTTTTTTTAAATTTAAAGGTGTTGCATGTTCTCATTAGTTCATTCAGTATGAACTAACAATGAATGACTGTTTAAAACTTTTAGTTTGGAGGTTTTATTTGATACTGGATATTACGATAAAGCAGTTAATGATGTAGACAGAGCCATTTCATTTAATCTCAGTCATGTGAAGTGACAAGTGAAATATAATGTAAAGCCCACACTAAACCTGGTAATTAATAGCTTTCAGGTAATAACAAAACTCATGAAATTATGTTATTGTTACAGCTAGAGCAACAATAAATGGTAGAATAATGATAGAATTTCTTAGATTCTATTCTCATAGATCAAGGGTTCTCAACTCTGGCCCTCGAAGTCCACTTTCCTGCAGTTAAACTTCAATTAAGGTCTTCAGGACTGCTAGAAAGTTGCTAGCAGGCAAGTTTTATTAAGGTTGGAGCTAAACTCTGCAGGAAAGTGGACCTTGAGGGCCAGAGTTGAGAACACCTGTCACAGATTGCACAAATTAGTTACACTCTAATCAGTAAAAATTTTTTACAGACTTAAAACTATTCACGCACTGATCACATGTGCGGCTTCTCTTCCTCTCATGTTTTTTTTCAGGTTTCCTGGCTGACTGAATCTCTTATCACAGTGTGAACACTTGTAAAGTTTTTCTCCAGTGTGAATTCTCTGGTGCTGTTTCAGTTCTTCAGTTGTGCTTTTCCCACAATCAAAGCACATATGACACTTTACACCAGTGTCTTTTATGGTGTATTTTAAAAGCATTTAGGTGACTAAAACCCTTTCCACACAAAAAACACACATAAGGCTTCTCCTTTGTATGAACTTTCAGATGGTCCTTTGGCGAATGTGCCCCAAAAAAGGTTTAACACACTGTACACAGTTAAATGGATTTTCTCCAGAATGGTAACGTAGATGTGACTTAAGAGCACTTGTCTGTGTAAAACTCTTTCCACACTGATAACATGCGTGTGGCTTCTCTGTGGTATGGATTTTCATGTGTTCCTTAAGGTGTCCTTTTAGTGTGAAACTCTTCCCACATTGATCACATTCTCTTTTCATGTTTCATTTTAAGGTTTCCTTTTTTTGTGTGAAAGTATTTCTGCATTGACCACAAGTGAAAGCCTTCCCTACACTATGAATTCTCATGTGAAGTTTAAGACTTTGTTTAGATAGGCAACTGCTTTCACACTGAGAGTAGGTAAAAGGTTTTTTAGTTTCAGTCTGTGAGTCACTCAAAGATTTTTCCTCATTTTGGACCTGATGTTTCTCCTCCACTTCACTCTGTTCTTCACTCTCCTCTTTCATTTTCAACAGGCCTAAAATTAAAGTAAAAGGGTTTAATAAAAATCAAATAGAGAAATATAAAATCAACTTCACCATGAAAAATAAATTCTACAAATATGAATAATCAGATAATATTTAGTCTGACCACCTGATGATGAGAATCAATATGACGTCTCTTTTAACTGACCATTTGTCAAAATTTAAAAAGGAACGCAATTTGTGTTTGATGATTACTTTTGTACCCAGCTCATGGGAAGCATCATGCATATTATCTCTTACTTTTCTGCTTTTCTGCTCAGAAAATCACTCTGGACCCCTCACATCCAAGTCATCATCTCTTTGAACTTTTACCATCTGGCCGGCGCTACAGAGCCCCAAACACCAGGACAATCAGGCACAAGAACAGTTTTTCCCCCCCAGGCAATCCACCTTATGAACAGTTAAATGTTCCACCCATTGTGCAATAAAAATGTGCAGCAGCTTTTTATTTATTAGTTATATCCCCCATCACATCCCTGCATCTCTACCTCTTTATCTTCTATTCTATTCTATTCTATTCTATTCTATTCTATTCTATTCTATTCCATCATCTATAGCACAACTGTACATACCACTTATTTATTTTTTTCCCAATTCATTTTTCTAATTTTTTGTCTATTTATATTTACACATGTGCATTTTATTCTCAACTTATTTTTTTAAGTTTTGTCTATTTATATTTACATAGGTGTATCATATTCTCATCTTATTTTTATTGTCTGTACGTTGTTGCTGTCTCTGTGTACTGGAACCTAATGAACAAAAATGAAACACTAAAACAAATTCCTTGTATGCATAAGCATACTTGGCAATAAAGCTCCTTCTGATTCTGATTCTGAAATTATGAAAAAACAGAAGTGACTAATTCTTCGCTTCAAGTGATGCAGTATGTTAAGTTAACCTCACCTCTCGATCTGACTTGTTTGTTCTTTTGTCAGGTCACATCCTCATAAGCTGCAGCTATGCAGTCTGTACCAAAAACAGAATTGACTAGTTCACCTCTCAAATCTTTGGCTTTGAGTTGTTCGTTCTTTTGTCACATGCCCACTACCCTGCTCAGTAACAAACACAAACATTACATATTATTGACTGAAGGCTATATTGTCATTACATGTAGGCATCTTTGCTTTATCAAAGTGATTTTCCCCCATCATACGGATAACGTTTATTACAACATTCTTTATTACCACATTCAATGTTATGGAAAAGAACCATCATGACAGAAATTTACAAATGTACAAATTAAGAAATAAAAGAGCTACAATTTGAGAGTAGAAACGCATCAAATAACTGTAATGGGTTTTTGTAAGGATGGTTGGGAATTAAATAACATAATTAAAGTAACAGGGAATTAAGTAACAATTATTTTCGGTCTCCAATACTGCTGTCACGTCACGTGACAAAAGAACGACAAAAGACTCGAGAGAGGAACTAATTCTGTTTTGCAGGAACTGATAATAGTGACAACTTTCATTAATAATATAAAGAACTAGAAGCTGATATTTTAATGTTTCCAGTGTCAAACTCCCTTCCTATTTATCTACGTATTTATATTTGTGCACGTCTAATGATGTAAAAGGTCCGACGAGCCTTGTCACAGATTCAGTTTTAGGCATTTAGCAGTAATTCTCAAAGTATATATTGTAACTTTAACAACCTTAACTAAAATGCATTTCACGGTTGTGTAAATATATGAAGT
>CM070028.1:29397697-29488362 GCA_036247105.1 Cirrhinus mrigala
TCCTGAAGGGGAAACACACATGCAGAAATGAGCAGCAGCAGCACACAAACTGTCATAAAGAGTGGAAAATATGAAAAATATGAATGCTGGTCCATTTCTGTTATTGACAAAGAGAAAATATTAAATCCTTTCAGTCTGACTTCAGACACAGCAGAGCGACTTCCTGAACAAAGCATGCAGCTATTTCCTAAAGTTAATCCTAGAGTTAATTGTATGTAGCTGGGTGTTAAGGCACCGGTCTGATCTGGGTTTGTTTGTGTTGTCATTGTTTGTCTGGAGCACATGGCTGTCAATTGGTATTTGTGTTTGCCATGTGCTCTGTTGTCTATTGTTACCCCGTCCCTCTTGTTACCCAATTATCTTGTTAGGCTTAACACAGAAATGATTGGTTGGTTAAAAAATATTTATTTATTTTTTACAAACGTCATGACAGTATGCAACGGTGCCAAAACTCCCATTGTACGTGATGTTTGTTTTTCAATGTGTTTTGCTATAGATAGATTACTTTTATTCTACACTTTGTTTACAATTTCTGGTATGTTTTTCGTTAGGTAGTTAAATAAGTAAATAAATAGAATTTCTAAAGCTATTATTATATTATATTATATATTATAACCTGTTATAAACTGACTTCAAAAATAGTTTTATATTCTCTGCTAATATGCTTTAAATATTCTCATTCCACTTACAGTTTGATTACCTACATTAGGCCCACACTATCCACTTACACAATACGTTATCAAGTTTCAGGACATTTTATCTGTCATTCTGACATCTGTACGCTGTACGTCATGTATGTATTTATGTAAACACTACATTTTAAACGGGCGCGCGCTTTGAACGTTCGAGTTGTATTTAAACTGGAGCGGAGAGAGAGTTACCATGGAAACGGGGAAGCAGCTTAACTGACAAGCGGCGAGTCTCCGTCTGTCACTCTGCTTTACGGTAGGTTTTGTCCCTAATAAGACAAAAATAATACATACAACGGTTCCTAACACTTTTTTACATGTAATAGACACGTTTCTGTTGAATATTTACTTTATAGAAATGGTTTAGTGTCTTCGGAGAAAGTCCGTTAGCATCTCTACCGTTAGGCTAACTATAAGATGTAGGCTAACTGTTGAGTTTAGCTCTTATTTCTTAAAGCTTTCGCTTGTAGTCACATATTATGTGTAGATGACAGTTTTTTTATATAGTTTTGTAAATATTGCTGGCAATTTGTCAGTGGATGAACGGAAGTAAACTATTTAACCTAAATGTATGGGCTGTACTGTTAATCGGTGATGTCACTTACATGGAGGTGAAAATTAGCTCAAATAATTTTAAACACGTTTTGATCACGCTAAAAAGATATTGATAAAAATTGTACTGTGATATCAGGAGCGTCAGTAAGTTATGTATTATGTAAGAAGGATTTGACTTCCAAACAAACTGTAATGGGATACTGTATGAGGACTATTTTCTGCATTTCACCTATTTCACATATTCCAGTTTGTTTATTTCTAATCATGCTGACCTTGTATATTACATATTGTTGGCTCTGTGACAAATTGTTTCTAATGTTTCTAACATTAGATTCTTCCATGTTGATGGCAGTACTGCAGTAGAGTTGGAGCAGACCTCCTGTTGAAGAGCATCTCCAATGTGCTATGAACCATCTGACTAGAAAGTAAAACCTCAAACATACATTACCATTTATTATGTTTTTTTTTTTTTAAGTATATATCAATTAAATATACTTTTTTATCTTGTATGTCCTAAAGGCCATCTCTTTTAACTCATTAAGGACACTTGGTATACAGCAACCTACAGAGGGGCTTAACGTAATGAGAAAACAAGACGCAGATAATAATAATAACAACAACAACAACAACAACAACAACAACAACAAAAAGTACTGAGCACTGTGAATCTAAGAGACTCATTTTATATTTATAACAATCATTGTTGATATTAAAATTGTATTTCAGGGCAGTTTGTGAAGACAGACAAACGAGATGCTGTGTCAACCTGGACAGAAGTCAGTTTCAGATCCACCTTCCACACCAGACTTCTAATATGGATTGCTGTCTTCTAGCATATTATTTGTTCTCCTCAGAATTTAGTGCATGCAGACATTACTCAGGAACATGAACACAAATATTGCAAGAATAGGGAATGTGCCGTATTTCAGATATGAAGGTTAATTGCTCTTAAGCATTAAAAAAAATATTTTTACTGTTTTTTTTTCCCCCAAAGCACCTATAAGCCAATTCACACTGGATCTCACGAGTCAGAGCTGAAAACCCCTGGTTTAGATAATTCACTTCTTTACAACCTTGTTTCTTTTTGGGGTTGTACTGAATTCTGTGACCCACCTAATTTTGTGAACCTAGGCACTGCATTGAGCTAATCTGACCTACTACTAAACCTGACCCTCTAGTCCTATCATTGTTTTGCCATATTGATTACCATTTGTATAACCAAAGTTAAAACTATGTTTTTGTAGCAAAACCATTTTTAATTTGTGGTTACCATAAAATATTTTAAATGTTTCTAAACTACCCTCGGCAGTAGAGTCATATAATTGGTGTGTCACAGAATTCAGCAACTGAATGAATCAGCACTAAAAGAATAGTTTTCTAACTCAAGGTGCGTTCACACCAGACGCGAATGAAGCGTTAAGCGCGAGTGATTTACATGTTAAGTCAATGCAAAGACGCGAATAGACATCCTGCGGCGCGATTCGCGCGAATGGCGCGGCGCGAATGACGCGATTCGCGCGAATGGCGCGGCGCGGCGCGAATGGAGCGTTTTGAGCGTTTGACGCGTGAACGCGTGATTCGCGCGAGTTGAAAAATCTGAACTTTGGCGAATATTCGCGCCGCGTTAACCAATCAGGAGCTTGCTCTAGTAGTGACGTGTTACGACGTAGCGAGCGGAGGGAGAAATCCGAAACAACAATGGAGGACAAAATCATCGTCGCTGTATGTGGATACCCGGAGCTGTACGATACATCTTCGTACTTTTATAGAAACAAGAATAAAAAGGATCTTGCTTGGAAGAAAGTGAGTGAGGAGGTCGGACAATCTGGTAAGTTGTAAAAAAACGCTCTTTACCCAGTTTGAGCAATATACATATTGAGGACTGATCTGATGGACCCAGACACGGCGCCGAACGAGTCTACGCCGTTTTTCAGCCTTCCATAGCACATAAAGCGCAGCTACCCTCTTAACAAAATCCATGTCAGCCGTTCTGCAACGAGACTGGAGCCGCCAGGCAGAAGCCACTCCCATGACGCGAATTCGCGTCTGTTGTGAGGTGAATTTCATGTGCGAATGAAGCGAATTTCACGCGCGAATGAAGCGAGTAAACTCAAAATGTTCAAGCGTCCAACTACGCGCGAATAGCGCGATTTATTCGCGCAAGTCACGTCTGGTGTGAACGCACAGTAAGTCATTAAGACGGTCTCTTGCTGCCACCTAGTGGCATAATAATGTAACTTACAATTAAAGCACTGAATAATCGCTACCTAAATACATTTTTCAAAATCTCAGTATTCCAGTATTATAAAATATTATTGATTGAACAACAATAGCCATTATAAACTGTATGTATTATATATTATTTGAACAAGTTCTGAATTGGATGCCATATACCTGTAATTTGTGCTAATAAATCTCTAACAATATAATCATTAGTTTTAGTGCAAACGAGTAATAAGATTGCAGTGTGATTATTATTATAACTGCAATAAAATAATTTGTAACTAGCTGAAATTGAATACATTTTACAAATGAAATGTTGCTTTTTTTCTGTTAAAATATGCATTGAAATTTCTTGGACTTTGTTGTCATATTCAACTTTGCCAGTCATTGCATAATTTTCATATGTTGTACTTTATTTGAAACCATTATACTTTATTGGTGTATATTCATGCATTTGTCTTGTTTATTGGCTTATTTATTTATTTTTGTGAACTACCCATATCACATTACTTTTTATATTTTGTGAATAAATACGACGAGTGGTAATTTTTGTGTAGTATAAAGTATTAGGCCTACATATGTTTTCCTAGCCTTATAAAACCGACGAAGTCAGCAATGCTACAAGGTAAGGTGAAATGTAAATAAGTGCTTTTAGGATCAATAGTCAGATTTAACACTGTAAAGAAAACATTTTGATGGCAGCATGTAAAGTACCAGTTTGGACGTGGTAAGTACGTTATATATACGTTTTTTTCACAACATTGCAAAAACGTTTTTACAACGTCTCCTTCCAACGTTTTAAAAACGTTATA
Source organism: Cirrhinus mrigala (assembly GCA_036247105.1). Classification (NCBI taxonomy): domain Eukaryota; kingdom Metazoa; phylum Chordata; class Actinopteri; order Cypriniformes; family Cyprinidae; genus Cirrhinus; species Cirrhinus mrigala. Next base: position 29,401,977 of record CM070028.1, read on the forward strand.
AAAACGTTTTTGCAACGTTGTGAAAAAACGTATTTATAACGTTTAAAAAACCCGACATTTGTCGTATTAAATACGTTGGAAAAAAACGTTATTACAACCTTTTTACAACGTGGAAAAAAAACGTTTTTATAACGTTGTTGTGTTTGCTGGGAACCTGCTGCCAAGCGGACAGAGATTCATCACTGTCTGGTAAGACTCGCGGGGGAGGCTTGTGTGTGTATAGCAACAAGGAATGGTGTAACAATGCTGCAGTAGTGACAAAACACTGTTCATCGCTGGTAGAGTTTATGTTTGTGAAGTGTCGGCCGTTCTATCTGCCGCGGGAGTTCACGGCCATTGTGATTGTCGCGGTTTACATCCCGCCGTGTGCAAACGCTAAGGACGCGCTTTGTGAGCTTTACAGCGCCATCAGCGAACAACAAACAAAAAACCCTGACGGCTTTTTCATCATTGCCGGTGACTTTAATCACGCAAACTTAAAGTCTGTTTTGCCAAAGTTCTACCAACACGTGAACTTTGCAACAAGGGGAAACAACACACTGGACTTTGTTTATACAACAAATAAAAACGCTTACAGGGCTGAACCCCGCCCCCACCTGGGGTACTCTGACCACATCTCTGTTATGCTAATCCCAGCATACAGACCACTTCTCAAACTTACCAAACCGGTTCAAAAACAGATCACTGTATGGCCAGACAATGCTACCTCTGCACTACAGGACTGCTTCCAGGACACAGACTGGAACATGTTTAAAGAGGCAGCCACCTACAATAACCAGACAGACCTGCAAGAATACACAGAAACAGTGACTGCTTACATCAAAAAGTGCATAGATGATGTGACAGTCACCAAAACCATCACCACACGTGCCAACCAGAAGCCATGGATGACAGCAGAGGTTCATGGGCTGCTAAAAATCCGAGATGAGGCATTCAGATCAGGAGATAAGGAAGCTCTCAAAACAGCAAGAGCCAATCTGTCTCATGGCATCAACAAGGCAAAACATCAATATGCTCAGAAAATCAACAATAACTTCAGCGACAGTAAAGACACTCGGTCCCTCTGGCAAGCCATTCAGACCATCACTGACTACAAGCCCCTGCCACAGGCCAGTGACGATGACACATCCCTGCCAGATGCACTCAACCACTTCTACTCACGATTTGAGATACAAAACAACTCTCCTGCACAGAAACTCCACACATCTCCAAACGACCAGGTGCTCAGTCTTTCTGCAGCCGACGTAAGGAAGACCCTATCCAGTATAAACCCACGAAAGGCTGCGGGCCCTGACAGCATACCTGGCTGTGTATTAAGAGAATGTGCTGCACAGCTGATGGATGTCTTAACAGACATCTTCAACACCTCGCTGAGCCAGGCAGTCGTGCCCACGTGTCTCAAATCCACATCCATAATTCCAGTTCCAAAGAAGTCACCTATGTCCTGTCTGAATGACTATCGTCCCATAACACTGACTCCAATCATGATGAAGTGCTTTGAGAGGTTAGTCATGCATCACATCAAGTCCAGTCTCCCAAACACGCTGGACCCATTCCAGTGTGCATACCGTCCAAACCGCTCCACGGACGATGCAATATCCAGCGCTCTCCACCTAGCTCTCACTCACCTGGAACAGAAAGACTCTTATGTTAGAATGCTGTTCATTGACTTCAGCTCAGCATTCAACACAATAATCCCTCAGCAGCTCATCCACAAACTAAACCTGCTGGGCCTAAACACCTCCATCTGTAATTGGATCCTGGACTTCTTAACTGGAAGACCCCAGTCAGTCCGTGTCGGCCGCAACACCTCCAGCACTACCACACTGAGCACAGGTGCCCCACAGGGCTGTGTTCTCAGCCCGCTGCTCTTTACACTGCTGACCCACGACTGCACTGCCAAGTTCAGCTCCAATCACATCATCAAGTTCGCTAAAGACACGACTGTGGTAGGTCTCATCAGCAACAACGATGAAACACACTACAGAGAGGAAGTGGCTCAGCTGGCTAAATGGTGTGGCGCTAACAACCTGTCCCTCAATGTGGGTAAGACAAAGGAGGTTGTGATGGACTTCAGGAGGAAATCTGTTGACCACCCCCCACTGACCATCGACAGCTCGGCTGTGGAGAGAGTCAGCAGCACTAAATTCCTGGGGGTGCACATTACAGAGAATCTCACCTGGACCACCAACGACACATCGCTCAACAAGAAGGGCCAATAGTGCCTCCACTTTCTCCGCCAGCTGAAAAGAGCAAGTCTCCCTCCACCCATTCTCACCACTTTCTATAGGGGCACCATTGAGAGTGTGCTGACCAGCTGCATCACTGTCTGGTACGGGAACTGCAGTGCTGCTGACCGCAAGACCCTACAGTGGACAGTGAATACAGCTGCAAAGATCATTGGTGCCCCTCTCCCCTCCATCCTGGACATTTTCCTTGCACGATGCTCCAGCAAGGCCTCTAGCATCATAAAGGACCCCACCCATCCCTCCCACAATCTCTTCCAGCTCCTGCCATCAGGTAGAAGGTACCGGAGCATAAAAGCTCGCTCTGTCAGATTTCTCAACAGCTTCTTGCCCCAGGCTGTGAGAGTCCTTAACTCCAATCTCCCTGTCCCCCTCTGAAACCATGAAAACCTCAGCCTCCTCCCCCCAACTCATTAAAACTGCTGACAATCTTTCAAAGTGCAATTCTGAGTGTGTTACACACAGGTGAGTGGGCTATACAAAGCACTTGTAGCAACACACTTATGTACATTAGACACTTTCCATAAACACTTGCTGCTACAAAGACTCAATCGGATTATATATGTTTATTTGTGCATTGCACTATGCGCTGCTTCCCTCAAAATCTCTCTTCTGCACAATTTAATGCACAAAATATCTTTTTTGCACAATTTCATGTACAAATGTCTCTTTTCTAAAACGTCATGTACAGTACTTCTGTAAAGTTTTTGTTGTCTAAAAGTTTTGTATGTGTAGTCCACTATTTACTATAGTATTTATAGTATGTATAGTCAAATGGTTAACCGTTGTGTAAGTCTGTAATTGCTTTTCTTATTCGTGTACTGTTGTATGTTTATATTACTTAACTAGTATGTAGCACCGTGGTCCTGTGAGACACGACATCTTGTTCTACTATATGCCCACACATGTAGCAGAATGACAATAAAGCTCGACTTGACTTGACTTATCGTTCATAGATTCATTTTCAGTAACATACTGGACCCAGTTCCAGTACAGCACTGATGTGTTTAAAGGCTGGAATATACTACATTACTTTTGTAAAGATTTATTTCATTATGTCATTACATGTGGCAAGGTGGCAATTGTCCACAAACTCCCGCACATATTCCCCCAGGTCTCGGCCGTCTTGAAAAACGAAGAACGTGGCCCCTGAAGGGCTATGAACACTGCCCTTCAGGGCCACATTAATTGAGGCCAGTTCTAGCCTCATTTCTTGTGGTCAGTTATTCTATCCCATGTAGTCCAAGGAAGGCGATGAAGATGAAGGCAATCCACAAAAGGCTTTAATTATAAATCACACGATACATGACGCATAACAATTCAAGGCAACATAAACACATGTGACTCTAAACAATAACTGACAGCAAACGGAATAGAAAGGAAACTTTAAATAGGGTAGCTTAATGAGGGGAACCAGGTGATGGGAGTTAACTAATAATGAACTAATGAAAACAGGAACATAACCAAATAAGGACAAACAGGAACTGGAAGGAAAAAACATAAAAGGACTAAACCAATATGCAAAACAAAACACAAGAAAAGAGTTCATAACTGTGACATGTGGTATATTAGCCTTAAGACACACTTTTAACACACTCAAGTATAAAGGGGCATTCAAATACATAACCAGTATATATGTCATGGATTTTAAAGAAATAAAACACTATGATTCTAAACACCCAAACCAGCTTAACATGTTGAAATGAAAAGAATCTGCTCTCTGATAACTACAGACAAAATGTCCTATGAGATCAGGAATTATCACAGGAATAACTGGAAAAACATGGCATGATATCTGTGCATCTTTGACCCTTTAGACTTGTGGTCTTCCTTATAAAGATTAGATTCTTTTAAAAATATATATATAAAGAGCAAAGAAATACAATGTTAAAATAACAGTCACATTTTAAAATGTCAACTAAGAAATCTTTCATAGTGTAAAGGTTTAGCTGTTGTTACATACTGACATACACCCCGACATGATCTGCCCTATAATACACAGTCTGCTACCATCCATCATCCATCCAAAAGGAAAAAAAAAATACATCAGGAAGTGCTGAAAAAAAAGTTTAAATTAAAGCAAAGCAAAGCAAATTCACAAAATATTGTCATCCACAAATGGGAGAAAACTGTAACACCAACTGGCAAGTTCCCACAAATTCTGAAATTCTGCTAAAATGGTAAATTAAATATCCCAGAGAATCTAAAATGCCAGTACCAAAACAATCCAACATCTATTCAACATAAAAGTTTAATGATCATGAAAGAAATTGCACAGATTCTGCAGAAGTACTGGACTGCATAATTAGTCTGAGCTGTTCAGTAAGTCAATTATAAAATGAAAGGCATTTTTAAGAATCTAACATGATGGTTAGAAGAATTTGCTGTAATTTTTCTGAAAAAAAAAAAAAATAAAAAAAAAAAGATTTTATTTGAGACCACTAGCAGCAATACAGCAACAACTGCCAGTGATATGAAAAAAACGGAACTGGCTACTGTAATGGATAATACAATAACAATCATTACTGTAAGTCACCAGACTTCATACAAGATGGAAAAAAACAGCAGATCTGACAGGGCAAATATGCCAGACAGGTTAAAGTTGAATATTTCATGAGGGAAATATGACTAATTTCAAGTTTTTGAAAGTGTGCAAAGAATGTGAATATTATGCTCACAGTAAAGGAAAATGCTAAAATGCTCAAATTTGCTTGTGAAAATGTGAACTCAACTACTTTTATCAAACATCTAGAAATACCCTAGCAGAAAATGTAATTTGTCTAATAGGAAAGTATTTATCATTAGGCAAAGAATGAGAGAGCAGAAACGCTGATGCTGGACAATAAACTGTTTTCTTGGCAGGGGAGAGTCACGTTACTCACATTCACCACTGAACACAGCAATGAGCAATTCTGACTCAGTGATCTTTCTGATACTGAAGGGTTTTGAGGAAAATCACACTGTAAAGAAAATTCTGTAGTTTTTACAAAATAATTTTGGCAGCTGTGGTTGCCAGAATAATTTTGTAAAGAATACAAAAAAACTGTAAACACCTAGCTGTTACATTAAATTTCATAATTCACAATGTTTGTATAATGCCACAATCAATCAATAATTAAATAAACGTTATTAATACAAATAAGCATAAGTCCTTACTGTTACTGCACCTTACTATATGGATCCATTCAGAATCACTATCTGACCACTGCATAAACCACCTTTAGCCAGCATTCATTATAAAACACCCATGCTTTTAAGGCAAATACACGCTGAAAAGAATAATTTACCGGCATCTGGACACAAATCACTATTCTCTGCATCATTAGCGCTGTTTTTAACTTACTGTTTGAATGCTTTCACTTTTGACTGGAGTTTACCGTTTTAAAATTATATGATGGCAAAAACCTGCTTTGAGGGCCCGGTCTCATATAACTGCGTATCAGTAGCACAATTTTCTATTTGGCGTGCTATTCATACGCTGAAATTGACTTTGGCATGCATGATATGCATGCGCTTGACGTGCATATAATACAGTTTTTGCGTGGCTATTAAACGCATCTACCCCACGCCTACTCCTAACATAGAACGACTCCGCTTGATTTCATTCACGTGATCAGTCGATATGACAGGCAACCCCAACTGGTAGTGTGATATAGTGTCATTTCTAATGACGTTTCGACTCCGAGTACCGACAACAAGTTATAAGTGCCAGTATGCACGATAAAGCCACACGAAGGATCAAAGCTCATCACAGATAGCTTCGACACAAACAAAAAAATTTACTAGCATATAAAAGGTGCACGGATAATTTTCATGCAAACACAAAACACCATCATGGTAACACACAGCACTTAAATAATGCAATAAACATTCATCAAACAACAGAAGATGTAACATAAAGCCCAAATGTACATAGCTTTTTTAGCTTGTTTTTTTAGTAACTTGCCTTACTGAGAATGTAACAAGTAATAATATTACCCAAATTTTATAATAATATACTACTGCATATTATACTACTACACTACTATAGTAATATACTACTGTAATATTATTACTTTTGTAATGCATTACTCCCAACACTGATTAAAGAGCAGCGTTGAGGCTGGATGTGCTGTCAGCAGTGGCCACCTACTGGTTGCTGAGTGCTGTGGATGGATTGACTGCAGTGAGACGGGCTTCGCTGCAGGCGAATATATGCCCAATCATTGATCACACGTGACTTACAGTAAGTTGCTAAGGAGGGTGTCCCTTCTTCCTTGAAAACCAGGGGTTTTCTAGATGCAGTTTATAAAAGCAGCTAAGACTCCATCCCACACAGACTTCATCCTCATGAATGAAGAAGCATACCTTTAACAAGACAGAAACTGCAAGATAAAGCCAACATCACTTTCAGGTATGTTAGCAAAAGGCTGAAGTTTCTTTCTCCAGTCCAATGCAATTGTCTAATGCAACTGTCAAGTCATATTGTTTTCACATTACATCTGTATGTTTGGGGTTAACTCATAACAAATCTATTTGTGCTAGTTATTTATTTATTTATTTATTTATTTATTTATTTATTTATTTATTTATTTATTTATTTATTTATTTATTTTTGGTAACAATATTACATGTAATATTTTTGAGTAGTTTTAAGGCTTATTTTTATGGAATGTACATAAATAAACCATGTAAAATTTCCTAAATGATTTAGTTTATGACTTTAATATTGATTAATATGAATTTAATATTATCAATCTTAATTTGATTGTTTGAATTAGAAATTAAAAAAAAAAAAAAAAAAATTGCATATACATTTTCGAATTTGACATAAAAGATGTCATACTTTTAGTCAAATAATGGCAAGATGGGGGCCCAATAGCAAATTCAGTGCACAGGGCGGAGAAATCCTAGTGACGGCCCTGATGGTGGTGTACATTAAAGAAACACTGTTTGTAAAACAGTTTGTATAAAGTCGAACACAGCAGATTAAAGATAAAAATCTAAATGCTTAACCTTAAACCTTAAATTTGTCATTGTTTTTCTGTGGCAAGTAATATTGTGGCTTAAAAGTTGTTAATAGCAAAACTTATAAAACCATTTATAACACTATATTACAGAACAGTCTTAAAAGTGAGAATGGGACATCCCTAGTTTTGAACCTAACAAAATATTATGTTGTTGAAAAAACTGAATGGTTGTGATGCGGTATATGACAAGTGCTGAGCAAGTTTCTCTCTGGCTCTCTCTGACTTTTAGCCTGTGCTTGGTGACATACAAAATGATGCTTTTGCTCCTTTTGGAAATATTTGTACTGTGAAAGAAATTAAATATATTTATTACCTGACAGATTTTATGAATGGTCTTTTCATAATTCTATTCCCTGCCCTCATTGTGTCATGATTAGTTAACCTTGTATCACCTGTGTCTTAATTAGTTCATTGTTATCAGCTGTCTAGATAACTTGTATTCAGTTTAGTGTTGTTCGTCCGGTCCCGTCTGTTGGAAACTTTTTTCTTAGAGGCCAGGAGACGTTTTTGGATATCTTGAAGCAGAAGTTTCTCTTTATTCAGATACTCGCTGCGGAGCTCTGCAGTCATCAAAAAGTCTGACAATATCTCAGCACAGCAGAGTATATAGGTTTGAAGGAGGCGGAGTACATAGAGGTGGAATCAATCTAAACAAAGCATGCAAATGTGGTACAGGAAATCAGCCCAGTAAAAGGTTTTTCCCAGCCTTGATCTATTTAGCATACAAATGCAAAGGTGCTAAACAAAAGGCACAGTTGTACCTTGAGCTTAGACTTCACACTTAACTTGGGAAACCTGCCAGATGTTCAGGAACTGTATAAAGACAAAAGGTTACTGTCTCAGGGCTTGGGCTGTCTGCTAAATCACAATATACATAACCTTTTAGAAATTTGTAATCCAACAATTCCTCCTTTGAGAGTTCTAAAAAAAACTCTCATAAAATACAAATTTAGACACTTAAAAAGTTCTGTGTTGATTGTTTGTAGTGATGAAAAGCATGCTGACACAGAAACAAACATGCTTCTAGGGTCCGTGAAGTTCTTACGGGTAATAGTCTTTTCTGGTTGGAACTGTTATTTCCTCATGATGGTCGTGGGTCATTTGTTGAATGAAACACTTGATACTGTGGACGCATAGATAGTATACCAGTAGGAAAAATAACAGCAGAATTGCTATTTCCTTGATCCACAGCCAGGGTTTACCTAACAGTTCTCCGAACCATGAAGAATTATCTTCAGTCATTTGGTGTAATTTTTCTGAAAGATCAAGAATGTCTCGTTGGATTTTGTTCAAGTTCTCTGTTGGATCCATTAACCCGGTGCAGCATTCAGGGCCAATAATGGTGCAGGCTCCCCCTTGCGTTGCAAGAATGTAATCCAAGGCCACTCTGTTCTGTAAGATCATTATCTTGTGCGAAGCGAGAGTGTCCGTGATGTTACCTAGGGCCAAAGCTGTATCATTAGCTAGTTTCTGTACAGAATTCGATAAGCTTCTGACTTGATCCAGGGCCTGTATGACACCATAAGACGGGATTAAGGCTCCAAGAGTTCTTGACCACCATGTTTGTGCACAAGTGAGTCCGGGGATGCAGCCATCTTCTTTGTTTGCGGCAGTAGCTGAGCTTAGTAAAAGTGGAGAGCTTGGGGAGGAGTGTGTATTCTCTCTGATAGCCGGTAGAACATAAACCAAGGTGCACCTGCCGTTGAATTGGCTAGGTAGGATGTTGTAGACAGAAGTTCCACATAACCAGAAGGTGCCAGTCGGTGGAGGAATCATACACCACTGATTTACTGAGAGGAAATTTTGGAGAGATTGTGTCCTGTGGAGACAACCTTCTAAGTCCTTTTCCTCTCTTCCTGTTGATGGAGTGATGTCCACATGGGAATTTGTTCTCATTTTAATCACAAAGCTGCAACGTTCATGAGGAATTTCACCCAATGGAGTCGAGGCTGGAGCATCATTTTCCATGCACCAAGGAAAAGTCATTGGCAAGAGTAGATCTGTCATAATGGGAGTAGCTGAAGTTAGGTTGCAGGATGGTAATCCAGGAATGCAACACGGAGAAGCTGGAGGAGATGTGATGTGGTGGCATGTACTTCTGTTGAATATTCCACTCGTTTGAACTCTGGATAAGGTGCAAGTGTCACAGTGGGAGATGGGGTGTGCCACCCATGGGATCCCTGCTTTTACTGAAGGTGGGTGTGGCATGCAAACGTTCTTTCCAGCAAACAAGGCATTTCTTGACATATTCATACAATAGAGTTGTAGCCTCTGTTCAATCTGAGTCTAGTCTTGTTGTTCCTTCTTTCCCCAGTTCTTAATTCCCGTGACACCTAAAGAACAGTGAGGTAAGGATGGACTAGTGGATGGGGAAGGCCTATGAGGAAGTCTTCACCTCAGGGTTGGGCCCCGAAGCCTGTTGCATTCGGTTCTTCCCTGGGCTCCTCACTGCTCTGTGTGTCCTATCCTATCCCTGTAGGCGGGGGAACAACTTTACAGTGTGACACATGAGTCCAGGTTTTCCTTCCCTGACACAAGACTGCAGCTGCTGTAATTAACATCACTTGATGTGGTCCGTGCCACTTAGGCTCTAATGGTTTGTTTCTGAATGACTTTATCATAACCCACTGACCTGGGATGATTGTGTGTCCACCTTCTGGTGGATTCTGCCAACACGACTCAACTCTTTCGCTGGAACTCTGTACTGCCTTTGTAAGGTTTTCACAATAAGTGATCAGGGCATCTGAGGCAATGTGCACATCAGCATTTCTAAGATCAATCACACCTGGCATCTGCATTGGGTGTCCTGTAATAATCTCATGAGGGCTTAGACCTACTGATCTGTTAGGTGATGCTCTCATATTACACAGTACCGCTGGCAGCGCTTCGACCCATAATACTCCTTCCTGATGCATTTTGCTTAGCCTGGTCTTGATTGATCTGTTTGCATGTTCGACTTGCGCCGATGCTTGTGGCCTATAAGGACAGTGAAGATTCCACTTAATTTTCAACATTTTAGACACTTCCTTGACTACCTGTCCTGTGAAGTGGGTACCTTGATCTGAGTCAATGCTATCTGGTAATCCCCATCTGGGAATGAAATCAGTGACAAGACATTTAGCAGTATGTGCAGCTGTGGCACGCCCTGTTGGATAAGCTTCTATCCATCTTGAGAACTTGTCTATTACTATGAAAACGTCAGTTTTTCCCTTACAAGGAGACAATGATATGTAATCAACTTGCAGGTGACGAAACGGTCCTGGTGGAGCTGGGGTATGTGTTGCTGCTGTAGTTGCTGCTGGCACATCATTATTTTTTTGACATGTAATGCATCTCTTGACTGTTTCAGTGGCTACATTTCTGAATTTTGAATTCCACCATCGATTTGAAAACCTCTGATTCATTGTTGCTGGACCACTGTGACCCAAATTGTGTATTTGTTGAGCCAAATATGGCAGCAGGGATTCGGGAGCAATATATTTTCCTCCTTTGGTCCAGCAACCAGATGAATCCACTGTGGCTCCTTTGTCTAACCATGTCCATGCTTCATATAAAGGAACGTCTTTGTACAGATCAGTGATTGATTCAGAAGGGAAGAATTGTCTTCTGTGCTGTACTACCTGAACACACCTGTACATTTGCATATGAACAAGCCTGTTTAGCAGCTACATCAGCAAGAGCATTACCTTTAGCTTCCGTAGTATTAGTTGTGAGATGTGCTTTCACTTTAAACACAGCCAATTTCTTTGGAAGTTTCATGGCAAACATTAGATCTTTCACTAATCCAGCATGCTTAATGGGTGATCGAGCAGAAGTTAAAAACTGTCTACTTTGCCAAATGATACCAAAATCATGAATTACCCCAAAAGCATACCTGGAATCAGTGTAGATATTTGCAGTTGATCCTGACGCTAGCGTGCATGCTCTAGTTAAGACTACTAGTTCTGCAGCTTGAGCTGAAAAATGATCTGGAAGACGACCTGAAGCTACCACTTCAGTGGTAGAAGTTACTGCTTAACCTGCTCGTCTGTTACCTTCAATAACTTGAGCTGAACCATCAACAAACAACTCCAATTCGGCATGGGAGTTTCTGTTATTTCACTTGTAGGTGTGTATGTAAGCATAACACAATCATGAGCCATTTCTCCTTCATCCTCTAAGACAACTTCATCATACATGAGGATGAGTTTGTGACTGGTGCACGCTGTAAAACAATGTTCGGGGCTGTGAGGGTTGTTAACCAATTTCCCCAACGAGAGGATGTGACAGAAGTGACTTTTGCTTGATTCATTAGTGCAGACACTGCATGAGGGCATCTTACATTTACAGTCTGTCCTAACACTTCCTGATGAGGCCTGAAGAGCTACATGAACTGCCTGTACAGCTCTGAGACATGGGCCCATACCTTGAGCGACTATGTCAGGTTTGCCAGAATAGTAATGAATTGGCCATAAATTGCCCCCATGATCTTGCATTAGACATGCAGTCATAAAGCATAAGTGTTCATGAACATAAAGCACAAAGGGCCTATCAGATTGTGCAATTCTTAATGCTGGCGCTTAACATAGTGCTCTCTTCAAATCATTGAAAGCTTTGAGGTGAATTTCTTCCATACAAACTGTATCAGAATCTCTAACCTGACCTTTCAACAAGTCATAGAGTAGCTGAGCAATCGAGGCATAGTCTTCAATCCAAGGTCTACAGTAACCTGCTGTTCCTAAAAATGATCTGAGTGTTTTAATGTTAGTAGGCGGAGGTATTGCTTTGACTGAAGCGGCTCGATCCTGTGTAATGGATCTATTTCCTGTACCAATTTTTTGACCCAGAAATGTAACTTGATTTTTTGCAATTTGAGCTTTGTGAAAGCTACATTTGTGTCCTTTTTTTCTGCAAATAGTCCAACAATGCTGTCAATTCAGTTTGATGTACCTCATGATCTGTTGAGGCAAATAAAATATCATTGACATATTAAATCATAGTGGACTGTTTGACTGGACATTCTGGGTCACACAAATCACGTCTGAGAGCCTGATGGTATATGGTTGGGGAATTTTGAAATCCCTGTGGCAAACGTGTCCACTGATATTGCTCATAGTCAACTGTGAAAGCTAACCATGGCTGGCTGTCAGCGTGCAAGGGTACAGAAAAGAATCCATTAGACATATCAATTTCTGAAAAAACTTTACAATCTAATGGTAAGCCATTACAAATTGTAGATGGATCGGCTACTAGGGGGGTGATTTTTTCAATATGCTTATTGGCTACTCTGTAGTCTATTGTGACCCATTTGCTTTCTTGATGGGCCATATGGGTGAATTACAGGGGCTATTGGTTTTAACGAGCACTCCTTGCTTCAGCAATTTTTCTACAATAGGTTTGACTCCCTGTATAGCTTCCTTACTGATACCCGATTGTTTGGTAACAGGAGGGGCGGTTCCTGTTAATTTGGCTGGTTCTACACCAGTGAGAAGCCCGCAATCATATTTGTCTTTAGCCCAAATTGGATGATTCTGTAAGAAAGCATACTCAGGAGTGATTGCATTACTGGTAGAAACTTGTGCTGAAGCAATTTTTATGCTAGCAGATTCTGAGGACATGTCTAAAGTTAGATGTACTTGTCTCAGTAGATCCATGCCTAGAATTGCACCTGTATTTAATGGAGCACATAACAATTTTGTAGTCAGAGTTTTCGGGCCTAATTGTACCTCTATGGGCGGGGTTTCATACAAAACAGAATCTTCACCTACTACACCAGTTAAACAAAGTTTAGTTTTCTTGTACGGAATGTTTAAATCTTTAGCCAATTTTGTAGGAACTACTGTGATTTCTGCACCTGTATCAAGCAAAAAGTCAATCTCTTTCTCTTGTATGCTACCTTTCACAAAAATTCTTTTGTCATTGTGATGTATTACAGGGGAAAGGTAGCTACACAGCCCCAACAGTTTTTTTCCTGCTCTTTTTGTGCTCTTAGAAGAGCCTGAGCGAGCTCTCCTAACGTTTCACTGGTCACTAGTGGAACTACTTCAGGGTTGTAGGCGGGCTGAGACGGAGCAGAATTATGCATAGTATTTCTTTTATTATCTTGCAACTTCTTCCTACACTCTTTCTCCCAATGTCCTAATTTTCCACAATAATTGCATTTCCCTTCTTTTTTACACCATCTCTTGTCTCGATTTGTTGTGCTAAACGTAGCTGCTGCTACTCTCACTTTTGCCTTAACATCAGAATCTCTTTCCCAAGTAGCTAACGTGTCTAAGTTACTTCTGAGAGTTTTGTTAGACCAAGTTAGATCTAGGAATGGCAAGGCTTTTCTGTACTCAGCTACAAGGCCATCTGACCAGATGCGGACTAGGGGTCCCTTGTCATCTAGCACACTTTCAGGATCATCAACTATTCCACTGTAAGTTACGGCTGACTGGCAAAACTTCTCAGTGTATTCACTTACAGTTTCCTCTTTCTTTTGTACACAGTTAGTGATTCTAGACCAGTCTATTTTGGGTCCCATAATATTCTTTAGAATTTTCAAAACACCTTCTCTCAAATCGCCTTTACTGGCACGCTGTAGTTCAGAAGTAACAGCTCAAAACTGCTGAATTCAGATTCAGTTAGAATTTGTGACATCAGCTGCGTGACTTCTGCTAACGACATGTCGTAGAGATGCATTTTGCTAATCAGTGCTCTTCTAAATTCAGAAAAATTTGTGCGTGCTGAGGGTAAGCTCTGGGACAATCTCTCTATATCTTTAGGTTCCAGCATTTTTGCAATTGCGTGAACCTGGACAACAGCAGAGTTGGGAGGAACACGTTCAATTCCCTCAATTCCCTGAGATCTTCTCCTAGCACCACATACCTTCACTGAATCTACAGGCACATCAGTTACTGACTGGATGGCTATATTTGTTTCAAAGAAAGCTTGTAAGTCAGGATAAATGTTATCAGGCTGACTAACTTCCATATCAGTTTTTTCTAAAGCTTTGTTGCGGTTCAATTTCTTAGTCAAAGCGGATATTCTAGCCTGGAGCTCTTTGTTCTGTTCCTCTAGCTCTGAGTTACGCTGAGACTGTTGTGTAGCTAGCGCTAAACCAAATTCTCTGTGGCAGCAGATAATGCCTTTCACATTGTTCTTACGAATACATGCTCCAAGTACTTTTTTACACTCATCTACAGACCAAGTCTTGTCTGGATGGATCTCATATTTCTTAGTTAATTCTTGTCTAACTTTTTCAGTTACTATTAGGTTCATTTGCACTCCTAACAGTGATTTGAATTCGCTATCTGACCACAAAGGAGTTGCGAGACCACCTTTTTCAGTTGTGGGGATCAGCCTAGCGTTCTTTCTAACCATTTTGTGAGTTTCTTTGTTACCACACAATCACAACACTAAAACTTCTCTGATCAACAGAGGGTACGCTTGTTAACACAGATCAACTATAGTTAACCTTTCCTGAATTAACAGAAGACAACACAAACTACTAGCACTTTACGCTAATCTTCTCTGTCTAAACAGAGGGTAACAGATATTAGCGCTTTACGCTAATCTTCTCTCCCTGAAGAGAGGATAAACAATTCTTCTCTGCCGAAACAAAGAATAACAGATATTAGCACATAATGCTAATCTTCTCTACCTGAATAGAGGATAACTGATATTAGCACGTAATGCTAATCTTCTCTACCTGAATAGAGGATAACTGATATTAGCATGTAATGCTAATCTTCTCTACCTGAACAGAGGTTTGTTAACACTTCTCTGGAGGCGCAGAGTATAACCATGTGTACTGGCTTCTAATGGTTCTTTTGGATAGAGTGATACTCACCAACCCTTGGTACAGAAAGATTCAGTCTAGAACGAAGTCAGATCTTTGTTGAGCTTGAAGTTTCAATCTGGATTCAGGTGAGGAGCTCTATCCGGGTCACGGCACCAAAACTGTTGCGAATTTTTTCTTAGAGACCAGGAGACGTTTTTGGATATCTTGAAGCAGAAGTTTCTCTTTATTCAGATACTCGCTGCTTGGCTCGGTAAAAGGTTTTTCCCAGCCTTGATCTATTTAGCATACAAGTGTCATTCAAATGCAAAGGTGCTAAACAAAAGTCACAGTTGTACCTTGAGCTTAGACTTCACACTTAACTTGGGAAACCTGCCAGATGTTCAGGAACTGTATAAAGACAAAAGGTTACTGTCTCAGGGCTTGGGCTGTCTGCTAAATCACAATATACATAACCTTTTAGAAATTTGTAATCCAACACGTCGATTGTCTACGTGTTGCTACTTTCCTGTTGTGACTTACCCTCTGTGGATTGTAATAAAGACTTTTTAGTTCATCTACGTTCTCCGTGCAAATCTTTCTACACGTAGTTGTGACAGCTGAACTAATTTTATCTTTTATGGTCATGTGACTGAAGGTGTTGATTCATTTTAGAGCTAGATTGTGTGGGAGTTGGAGTTTTCATGTTTTGAATCTTGTTGAATTTATTCACTTGAAGAAGGCAAAGTGGGAGAAAGAAGGGGGCAGGTCTGGAAAACGACCACATGGTGGGACGATTGTGCTACATGTCAGAGCACTGCCCACAGCTGACTTTCATGTTGCATTTAATAGTAGGTTTAAATAAGTTTCAAATGGGTTTAATCCGGGCTCTGCCCCTACGGAGTAAGTAAGGCATAGGGATGCAGTTCGCCCATGGTAAATACACAAAAAATAATAAGCAGTGTTGGGGAAAATTACTTTCAAAATTAATTCAATGTTGCATTACTCCCTAAAAAAGTAACTACTTACATTACATAGTTACCTTTTATGTCAATTAATGTTTTAAATTACTTTTGCATTACTTTGGGCAGGGCTTGCTTTAGGCTGAAGGAAAAGTAAATTCACAGTAAAATGCAGAAGAAGAAAGTTCAACACTCTTCAGCAGTAAAGATGAAGCACCAATGTCAGTTTTTCGAAAGTAATTTTTGTTTATTTGTATGGTTAAATTGGATCATTAAAGGTCAGCAGCAAAGACAATGGTTAATAAAATGGGATTGAATACGTAAAGGATATTTGTGTTAATTTCTCCTGAACTTACAGAAGGAGAGGACAGCTTTCAGTCAATAAATGGGAAAACAAAGTAACTGGCGTTACTTATTTTAAAAAGTAACTTGGATATTTTCGTATTTAATAAAAAGTAATGTATTACTTGAAAAAAGTAATCTGATTACGAAATTCACGTTACTTGTAATTCGCTACCCACAAAACTGATAATAAATGCAGCAAGAAACATGTGAGAACAATCAGAGGAAACAGAAAACAGGAGCACAAGACTGAACTACTAAAAAAACAAAAGCACAAGGAATTTGTGACTGAATATTACCTGAGGATATTATTGCTAAGATCAGCAACAGATTTGTTTGATATTGTTAGCTAATCTTTGGCTAATTTGTTCACTCTATATCACAGTTAAGACAATTTTCTTTATCTCAAGGCTCAATATTTTTACATTTCTTTTGGAGTTAATGTGAATTCAAATTCAGTAAAAATGGCAATACTTACAATCACTCCAAAACACTTTTTTTTCCAATATGACAGATGAAATCACTCTAGTTCCACTCTTAAGTTTTTTTTTTTTTTTAATCTAGTGTGTATTTACAAAGTATTGCTGTTATTGTGAATGTGAATGATCATTTAATATTGATGTGATGTGAATTACAAAATAAATACATTTTCTCTTTCCTTATCTTTCAAACTTGCAGTGTTATGGATTTGCCGTCTTTGGAGGCAGTTCTTCAGCTTCTAAATGAGGGAATTGTCTCTATCTGTAACATCTGCAAGTCTCTCTTGGATGCACAAGGTCGAACGAGTAGCGTGGGCTCCACTATTGAACAAACGAGGAACCTTATTGAGTATGCTGAGCAGTGCCTCAAAAACTCAAAGACAACGATTGAAGAAAGACGAAAATATTTAGAAGAACGCTTGGAGCAACTTACTAAAGAAAAAGAAAATGCTGAACGGCAGAACACAGAAAATGCCACAGATAAATCTGTAGAAATACAAAAACAGAGAGCTAGACTAAACACAGGTACAGGTATAATAATTGGAGGGGCAATACTGACTGCAATACCAATTATAGGATGGATTCCTGGTGAGGAATCCTCCCTGATCCACTAGTACTTTTTATCATAATCATAACATCTAACCAATATTTGTGGTTGATATAATTTTTTGCTTTCCACTAGGTATAATAATGATGGCTGTGGGAACCAGCGAATCTGTTAAGGCTTCAAATGCAATCACGGATGCTAAAAATGCGATAGAGGCGGAGATCGAAGAGTTGAAGCAGAATCTACAGTTCACAGCTGATATTCAGGAAATGGTCAGGAGAGCTGTGAACCTTCTAAATGTTCTTAAAGGTAGACTCACTGTAATGGATAGACAAACTCAAAGCTTCATCTTCTGGGAGCCTGTGAAAAAGGCCATGGAAGATGTGATGAAGGCAGCAGAAAAAGTTGCAGAGAATCGGCTCGTTTTCAGTGTATCAGGTCTTGTAAATACTTTGAGGGAGAATATTGAAGAAATACTGGCTTTAATTAACTAACCCAATAATTCTGAACATGACCGCTATCACTGATCATCATCAAATTAATTCCAAGAAATCACCCTACAAATGCAAGAGGGGCAAGAAACAAATAATGACAATGAGACATTAAAAGTACAAAACATGAGATATTTCATATAAAAGCATGGCATAATAACAAACAACCTCAAAAGTGCATGTTATGTTATATCAAAATGTAACAAATTATCAGTACTTTTAATAATTAACAAATGATGATTATGATTTATGCAAGGGCTTGACAATGTCATGGCAAAGCTGTGCAGGATTTTGCATGATTACAGATATGTGGATTACAGTTAATTCATGTTAAATAACATGTTAGATTTATTTCATTAATCTTCTTTTATACTGTTTACTTGTTCATATTTACAATAGTAATGTTAGTAGTAAAACATTATTAATAACACCAATATTACTATGTAATATATAACAATAATAATTCATTACCTCAACTACTAATAATAAATAGCATCGCTAGAGTGATGAATGAATATGTTGATGATTATTTCAAGTAAATATTAATTTTCAAGTCATGCATCACAAGTACATCACTTTCGAAGAATATTAGAAGTGACCAGCAGATGGAGACAGATATTACTGTTTTTACACAGAACATTTCAAGCATAAAATTCTAAAGGTGATGCTTTAACGTGCAGTTATTGGACAAGTTGGTCAATTACTATAAATGTTCTCCCTATATTTATCCTTTAGAGTTTAGAACATCAAAGTGTTTCTTTAAATACTGTTCAACCATGCCATTGTTACAATTAATTCATTTAAAACAGTGGATTGTACTGTACAAGGTATAAAATAAAACTACTAGTAGTAAGAATAACAATGCTGAACAAAATGTCACTTAACAACAGACTTGAAAAAGACTACAATGCCTGTTTTGGTTTGGATCATCATTTAGAAAATTTTAAAAACACTAATAACCTAGATAACATTCAGTATGTTTGCAAAGTAATATACACATGTAGAAGTGCAGTGGGTTTGCTTAATAACACAATATTTTAACAGCTGTATATACCCTATACTTGTATATCTATAATATATTTGCTAACCTATGCAGAAACATTTTGAAAAAAACTGATCCTGCCTTTTTCCTAAAATTCATCAGTGTAAACTATTCCCCAAGGGCATGTTTTCTGTCAAGCAAAAACAACACCACTGTATTATATTTTTTTGCATGTTCAGTGTGCAGTAGTTTGTCATAGCACTCATGTTTGTCAAATAAACAGGAATAAACAGTGTTAATTATGAACAACTTCAATTTTGACTTCAATAGAGTCATTATTCAGCACATTTTAGTTCAATGTTGATTCAATTCAGCTATAAAGCATATGCACAAATACTGTATATACAGTATGCAAGTATATTCAGTACATATTTATTCTATATACAAAAATGCTAGAAGGGATTATTTCTTTCTCAAACCACTTTTAGTTTTTATTTCACATACATTACTGACTCCACATACACTACTATTAATATACTATTATGATTTGGACCGTAAACAGGAAGAGTAATAAAGAGCTGCAAATTAATCGGTGAGTATTATTATCTTAAGAAAATTGTAGAACTCCAAATAAGAAAAAAGAAGTCCTTTTACTGCAGGTGCGTAAAGCCAAAAGAATATGTAAACGCAAACAGGAAAATGGCTAGCTGCACACTCATCCAATACAGGCTGAAAAGGTCTAGCAAAACATATTTTTTATTTTATTTTATACATTGCATTGTGCAAAAAGTGCAAGGTGCATGTGAGTTAAAAGCAAGTTGATACAAGCAAGCAGACGTTTCAACACATTGCTATCTTCAGCGGTCACTTTACAACCAATATTCACCCTTTTTCTATGTAGAAAAGCAGTTAACAACAATCAGCTGAATTCAATATTCACAAGTAGACCTCCAAAACAGTCTGGTCATTGATATGTACAGCACAGAATATTTAAAGTATACAACTACAACAGATGAAGTTGCTGCCATGCAGCAGGGGTGCTGTAAAAGGGTGGAAGGTTCCAAGGGCCCAAAGAGGGAGCGAGCGCCTGAATGTGATTTTTACCTAGCTTTAAAAAAGGAGTAATGAACAGTCAATTCACTGTCAGTTCACTTTTGAAGTCAGTTCACTTTTGATTCTGGCCCTTTCACATAACTGGGTCAAGGTTTTCAAACGCTAGGCAAAAGTTCAGTGACAGCGAAAGTGAGGGACTTTTAGTTCACACTGATATCATTTCAGCAAACAGGCTAGTGAAATGTGTATACATTCCTGTTTCCATTCAAACTGTTAGGACATACACTAGAACAGGGGTCACCAGATTCGTTCCTGGAGGGCCGGTGTCCTACAGAGTTTAGCTCCAACCTTAATTAAAATCAAGGTCTTATTAGATACACTTGAAACTTCCAGGCAGGTGTGTTGAGTCAAGTTGGAGCTAAACTGTGCAGGACACCGGCCCTCCAGGACCAAGTTTGGTGACCCCTGCACTAGAACCAAAGCAATAAAATATTCTAAATGTAAACTTACCACCTAAAAGTCATAGACAAAAAAAGTTGGATGGATGGATGGATAAATGCACTTTATTGGACCTCTATTGGACTATTGAATATTAATACCCATTCCCTGCCATTATAAATTCATTCTAAAGCTTGGATATGGACATTTTTTAGTATAATTCCGATTGTATTCGACTGAAAGAAGAAAGTCATACACCTAGGATGACTTGAGGGTGAGTAAATCAGGCGGTAATTTTAATTTTTGGATGAACTATCCCTTTACCAAGGCATTTAATATCTTTAAAAACAGACATCACAATTCAGTTGCGCAGAGTCAAACTGGAACGAGGTTTATTCATGAATAGATTGTTTAGTCACTGTGTTCAATAAATGTGCATCAGTTTTCCATGAATAAGCTTACATGCATTTCATTCAATATGACACTGGTCAAACCTCTATATTTGGACTTTACTGTGGCATAAAGAAACAAGCATGATCAGTGAAGAAAAAATGTTTAACAATGCTTGTTCAGTAAATACACAAACCAGTGCTACAGCCTAATCATATCAAGAACAAAAGAACAAGCCTGCTGAAGTGAAGCTAAAAAAAAGGTGACAGGGAGCCTTCAGATTACATTATTATACAGATCAGATTGCATTACTAAAATGACTATATTCAAACAAGCTAAAGATAAAATAAAAAAATAAAAATAAAAATAAACGCAAATCATCAGTCACAAGAGTTTCATCTGGTCCATAAATTAATCATATTACACAGACATAGATAATACTGGTAACTACTGCAAAACAATTTTTTTTTTTTTTTGGTTAAATAATGCACTATTTTTAGATCGTGACACCATTCTATAGAAAAATAAAAACTTCAAATGCATTACATGTAGGCTAAGTACCTGGACTGTTCAGTGCTTACTGAATACACACTGTCAAAACTTCTTGCTTGTCGATTACATCAAATTACAATATTTAATGTGTAAATTTGTACACAGATTACATTATAAAGATACATGACATAAATAATCTAATGAATCTGAGATTAGCATCTTGAAGAGATATATTACAAATACTGATAGGCAACACTAAATTAAAAATGACCTGTGTTAATGGTCTTATCTTCAGAGTAGGAATGTTGGAATTATTTGGCAGAATAGAAAGTCTTTTGAAGGTTTTAAAAGATTTTTGTCCCAAAGTTGATTATCTACCAGCAGAGAGCCAAAACCTTTATAATGCTGATTCCTGAAAGTCATGTAAAGAGTCTGCAGAGGGAGCCATTAGCACACTGATTATCCAAGCATCCTACTGTAACGGAGAGTGAAAGACGAGAGGCGAGCGGATCCAATTGCGAGCTTTTATTAAAGGGACGAGGCAAAGACATGGTCGTACAGGCAGGGTCGAAACAGGAGCAAACAGGTAAATCACAGGGAGAATAATCCGATAACAAGAGCAAGAGTCCAGTAGGCAGGCGGCGAGACAGTCAAGACGAGATGGCCAGGCGAGGGAACTAAACACAGGGAACTAGGAACTCAGAAACAAGGGATTGCTAACAACAATAATAGAAACAACAACAATCCGTGACTAGCATGGGGAAAGACCGGGGCTTTTATGGTGCTGCTGATTGGTCACATGTGCTGACGCAATCAGCGTGATGCATGACAGGAGATGTAGTCCGGGGTGTGGTACAAGAGTCAGAGTGTGATGATGGGGTGAGAGTGACATCGGGTGGTGGTGGTTTTCTTTTCTTTTTGTCTTTTTTTTTTTTTTTTTTTTTTTTTTTACGTATGTTTAGTTTAGCGCAGTGGTGTTTAAATTATTTCTTCAGAATACACAGAATACACAGCCTGAGAAAGGCTGTCATTGGAGAAAGATGATTTTTGACCATGGTTAAGTTGGCCTCGCTGGTAGATAACACTATCTTATCTACCAGCCGAGGCCAACTTAACCATGCCAACCAGCCCAATACACTATCTCACTGATTCCTGTCACACAAACAGTCAGCAGAGGGAGCCATTTGCACAGCGAATAGATTTACACTGGAAAAAAATAAAAAATAAAAAAAAATAAATAAAATTAAATAAAATAAAATGAAAAATCTTTCATATTAACAGTACGTTCGGGCTGCATATGACTTTCCAACAAAAATACGCATATTGTCCAAAAAACAATTTTATAGACTCTTTTCGAGAATATTCGAAAATATAGAATATTTTCAAGTTATCACTTTTTAAGGTGGAGTAGGCTATTAAAGGCATTTTTACATGCATGAGCCCCTGAAAATCCTAGCATGGAGTTGATGGTATATCCTACAATCGTCTCAACACGACTTCTGAATATATCATTGGATCATATCCATTAGCTTCCTGTAAGAAAAGAGACGCACATCAGTAAGTCAAGAACAGAGCTGACATGTCTGAACGCTAAATTATGTATATAAAAATGGCCACAAGCAGACACACACACACACACACACAAACAAACAACACTTAGCGGGGCATCTGTAAGCAGTGAGATTTAGTGCAGAGAATAACAAACATATCTTACAGCATCTGGAGCTCTGTATGGCATTAATGTTGCTTCCGTATAAACAACTTCTTCATTAGCTTGAGTTGTTTAATAATAATTCATCAAATTAAATAAATTGTGTTTACAAAATTTGTTGCCACTTCTAAACATTTGTAAAAAAAAATCCCCTTTTTTTAATTATTCATAATACTTGCCATCTTGTTTTGTTTGTGCAGTTTTTACGGTGACAGAACATTGACACGACTACAACTGTGACCAGCAGCGGCAACAGCAGAAATACAACCAAAAAGTAAAGATTGTCTGGATTCTGCGACAGATAAAACACAAGGAGTCATTAGACTACTGTAAACACAAACAGTCATTGAGTTTCTGCTGCGCATTATAGCACCAAACTGATAATAAATAATTAAAGGGGCACTGGGAATGATCAGATTCTGACTGATTCAGTGTGAATATAACACTGACATACCTGAAGGTGTCTGGCAGACTTCACTGATGTCCAGATGTTGAGTCTGGTTTCTGATGGGATTGTTGATCACACATCTGTAGGTGTTTTTATTCATTATTCATCCAGAGGTAGAGAGAGACTGATGCTGAGATCAGACACACTGATGCTGGACAAATTTCCTTTGTACCAGGAGAGACTTACATCACTCACATTCAACACTAAACACAGCAGTGAACATCTGGACACTGCTGATCTTTCAGATGATGAAGAACATTTTGAAGAGTTACTGGTGATGACAGGAACAGGCAGATGAGCTGAAAAACAAGTAAAGAACAATATATTTGCCTCATTTTTCAATTAAGAGCGGGTGTGGTCATATGTAATCTGAATATAATCTGAATGTTGTAATTTTTGGTCCCTACACACTTAATTTCTTCAAATGGGATAACAATACAAAAAACATACGTAACTATATAATAAATAAATCCTGCTCTGCTTATAGATTTCAACTATTTGCATCTCTTTAGGTCCAAACATCCACAGTATCTGGTCATCCCTCAGTACTTCAGTAACATCAGTGTTTAGAGTAACAAAATCTCCCTCAGTCACTGATACTGACCTCATTACAACTGTATCACCAAACACACCTGAACAAACAAAAATGTATCATTATCAGACAAAGACTGAATAATCTAATTTCCTGGATCTTAATCATGCACTTCTAAAAGGTAAAACATATTTTTATTATCTTGTGGAAATGCACTTGTGTTTAACTAGATGATTCACATTAACTGATTAAAATAGATGTATTTTAAATGTTACTTACCACAAAGAACAAACAAGATCAGAGCACACAGATGAGAGGACATCATGCTGGAAACATCCATCTGAGAGTCACTTTAGACACAGAAGAGAAACTTCCTGAACAAAAAGTGCAGCTACTTCCTAAATCTAGACTGATAAATGTGTGTGAACTAGTTTTAGTGGTCTTCATTCACATTTCGACTCTGCCTGTGCTCTCTATTCAAAGTTTAAGTCATTCTTTATCTTCTTCTTAAATTGCATTGGCAATCACAGCATCATTCTGGATTGCACTTCACCTGAAAACTCTCATTTCAGTGTCTAGCAAGTTTTTAGAAGGTTTATTCGTGGTTGTAAGAAAAAAACAGCACATCTCACACTCTCATAAACATGAACACAAACACACATTGTCTATTGTGTGCATTAGCTGAAGATCCTCTCAGCACATTAAACCACATGCATTCAGCTCGGACACATTTGCTTACCTTAACAACCGAAGATCTGACACCAAAACATCTCATGAACGAGTGCTGCTTCTCTCACAATATAATTACAAATCTCTTTCAAATGATTTACGCAAAATGTAACTGAAATAAAACAGATTGATCTTAAGTCAGAAAACACTGACAGAAAATCAAGCATTTATTATTATAAAAACATTTATATTATAATAAAACACAGTTGTGTGTCTATGACACTGTTTGAGCCCAAATTTACGTTTTAATATGTAGGAAGTGACCAGGTTCATTTACAATCAGCTTTAAATTAAATGTTGAAAATGTTTATATTTTATAAAAATTGTTGAAATACTTTATTTCTGTTCATTTTTAACCTTTTTAGGCTCTTGGTGATTTATTTTACCATTTAAAGAAAATGTGTATGTGAATGATAAAGTATTTTTATAAATCATGTTGTAGTCCAGTGAAAGCAGCCCTGTGGTGTATTATGAATGATAATCAGTGATCTGTGTCAGATCTGTCGACGGTAGATGATCTGTGTGTATTCTGACAGACTTTTCTCATCTACAAAAACAAACACATGCAGATGTTGAGTGTTTTTAACATCAGGTGCTGATTCTGCAACGTCACTGTAAAATCCAATAGTGTACCTTACTTATATATAATTAGTTATCTCTACTTACTAGGTTTTAAGTTAAAGCTAATTTCAAGGTGAATAAAACAATTTACTTGATGCTTTGAGTAAGGCTTACTTAGTAAGCCTCAGTACACTGGAGGTGAGGTATTTCATCTTAAGCTAATAAACAGCAGTACAGAAGTTTTTTGACTCCGTAATCACTTTGCTACACTATTTACAATTTCATTTAAAAAAAAATCTTGCATATGCAGTATACCTGTAGCCTGTTATTTTTTTTATTTTTTATTTTTTGCAGATCTAAGAGGACACTTCATACCCTACAACCCCTAAAAATGTATGATGTTACGTTAATTGTTCTCAAAATTTAAAAATAAACAGTGTCAGTGACTTCTTTATTGACACTTTGACAAAAATTTTGTACTTTAACATTTGAATTTCTTCAACTTTGTTTTCTTTTCTTTTTTTTTTTTTTTTTCACTTCTAGAACCCAGATTTGACAGCGCTGCACACCCATCTCAGGCCTTCCTGTTCATTTTGTGGTTACCCCAGATACTTCTACTACTAACCCGCTTTGTAAGTTCTAAAAAAAATTACACCTTAAACAAGCACATAATTGTGGGAAAATGTCATTTGTATTTGCTCTTATATTACTGAGATACTTCTATAAAGATTAATGTTGATTATGTACCTAGTTCACCCAAAAAAAGAAAATTAAGCAGTATGAGGATACTTAAACTCATCCTCCTACTGCTACCTCTACTTTTTACAGGAAGCATACCCTAAATCAGATTGTTGTTGGTTTGTATTTAAAACTGCACTGAAAAACATTTAAAAAATGCATTACGTTTAACTTTGATTTGTCACTGCTTTAATTTATGTGTAATTGCATGTATCATATGAATGGAACATTGTTTTCATTAATTTGTAATGTATTTTTTAAGCACTTAAGTTACTAGACTAGTAATTTAAGTGCTTAGTTGTATTTACTTGAACAGAACTCTAATTTACTTGCTAAAACCATGCAAACCGATAGCTTTAAATAAACCAAGTAAGCGTTACTCTAGCACCAGAGTAACGCTTACTTGGTTTATTTAAGGCAATCGGTTTGCAAGGTTTTAGCAAGTAAATTAGAGTTCTGTTCAAGTAAATACAACTAAGTGCTTCCAAGTTACCAGAACTTGCGTGTAAGTTTACAACACTAAATAAACCTTTGTAAGTACAAAACAATATTCTTACTTCACTTTACTTGGTTTTTTCAAGGCAATCGGTTTGCATGCTTTTTTAAGTAAGGTTTACTAATTAGAATTTACGGTGTTTACAGTAATCATATAAAGTATATTTCTATTTTAAATATAAACATAAAGAGTCATTTTATGTCATGTTAGTTGTAATAATACTTGCCTTCTGGTGTTTTTTGGTTGCATGTCCTGCAGCAACAGTAAAACACACATGTAGAAATTATCAGCAGCAGCACACAAATGGCTGAAAGTGGCAAGCAATATGAATGGTGGTCTGTTTCTGCCAAACAAACAAACAAACAAACAAACAAAAAAAAAAAAACAGGGAAAATGGTCAATCCATCCAGTCTGACTTTATTCATACATGACATGAACAGCATATTTAGAAAGAAAATGTTGAAAATATTTCTACTGACCTGTACATGGCTGACAGAGTTGACTGAAGTCCAGATATTGAGTATGTTTGCTGACGGGATTGTTGATCACACAGCTGTAGGTGTTTTTATCCTGATATTCCACCTCCAGAGGTAGAGAGAGACTGATGCTGAGATCAGACACACTGACGCTGGACAATAAACTGTTTCCTTTGTACCAGGAGAGACTCACATCACTCACATTCACCACTGAACACAGCAATGAACATTTGGACACTGATGATGATGAACAGTTTGAAGAGTTACTAGTGATGACAGGAACAGGTAGACGAGCTGGAAAACATGTAAAGAACAATATATTCACCTCATTTTTCAAGTAAGAGTGGGTGTGGTCATTTGTAATCTGAATGTTTCGAGGCTTTCACTGTCATCAGCTTCCAGTTATTTTTAGTGGTACAAAACAGCTCATTATTTGCTTTGATATCACAAACCAGTATTTCTTAGCCAGTATTTTTGGGTAAAATGTTATGTACTTTAAAAATTTCACGTTACAGCTATGTTCAATAGACACAGACACAGTCTATATTTTATTACACATAAATGATTGGCAGTAAGTGAATTACTATAGTAAATGTATGTGTAAAAGTGAATTACTATAGTAAATGTATGTGTAAAAATGTATTTCGTTTGCATATATAAATATATTTTTGGTCCCTTACACACTTAATTTCTTCGAAGGGATAACAATACACAAAACATGCGTAACAATTCTCCACAATAAATATATAATAAATAAATAAATCCTGCATTACATAATAATTAAACATCCTGTTTAAAGAAAGGATATTGGTTTATAGTTTGCTGGTGGAAAATAAAAGTAGATGGGAAATGCATTTTATTTTTAACAAACCCTAATTTTTATTGTTGTCACTTCTGATTCACTACTACCAGATCAATAATAAGCTTCACATCCATTTATACATATAAGAGCTGAAGCCATTTGTCTTACCATAGACAGTAACATTGAATGTCTTGTCTGAGTTCCCTCTGTTGCTGCGGATCTGTCGTTTATAAAGTCCAGAGTCTGTGTTTCTGATGTTTCTGATGGTCAGAGATCCAGTGAAAGAGTCCAGCTGCAGTCTGTCTCCAAATGTCTCATCACTGCTAAACATATCAATGCTCTGCTTATAGAGCTCAGCTATTCGAGTCTCTTTAGGTCCAAACATCCACAGTATCTGATCATCTCTCTGTACTGCAGTAACATCAGTGTTTAGAGTGACAGAATCTCCCTCAGTTACTGATACTGACTTCATTACATCTGTATCACCAAACACACCTGAAGAACAAATGAAAATATATCATTATCAGACATAGACTGAATAATTGAATTTCCTGGAGCTTAATCATGCACTTCTAAAATGTAAAATGTATTTTTAAAGTTTTGTGGAAATGCACTTGTGTTTAACTAAATGCTCCACATTTACTGATTGAAAGTATTATAGAAGTATTTTAAGTGTTACTTACCACAAAGAACAAACAGGATCAGAGCACACAGATGAGAGGACATCATGCTGGAAACATCCAACCGAGAGTCACTTCAGACACAGAAGAGAAACTTCCTGAACAAAAAGTGCAGCTACTTCCTAAATCTAGACTGATAAATGTGTGTGAACTAGTTTTAGTGGTCTTCATTCACATTTCGACTCTGCCTGTGCTCTCTATTCAAAGTTTAAGTCATTTTTTATCTTCTTCTTAAATTGCATTGACAATCACAACATCATTCTGGATTGCTCTTCATTTGAAAACTCTCATTTCAATGTCTAGCAGATTTTCAAAACATCTATTTGTGGTTGTAAGAAAAAAAAAAAAAAAAACAGCACATCACACACTCTCATAAACATTAATACAAACACACATTGTCTAACATCGGGTGCATTAGCTTGAACATCCTCCCAGCACATTAAACCACATGCATTCAACAGACACATTTACTGACCTCAATAATAGAAGGTCTGACTCCAAAACATCTAATGAACGAGTGCTGCTTCTCTCACAATATAATCACAAATCTCTTTCAAAAGATTTGCGCAATAAGTAATTGAAATAAAACAGATTGATCTGAAGTCAGAAAACACTGAAAGAGAATCAAGCATTTATTATTATAATTTTAAACACAACTATATGACTATGAAACTGTTTTAGCACAAATTCATATTTTAATATGTAGGAAGTCACCAGGTTCATTTACAATCAGCTTTAAATTAAATGTTTAAAATGTTTAAATTTTATAAAAAATTGTTGAAAAAATTGTAGATTCTCCCTCTATCACTGATACGGACTTTATTTCATCTGTCACAGCAACAAACACACCTGAAAGAGATTTTTCCCCAAAAAGGTAGTTTAGTTCAAATTAATAGTGAGGAATGAATAGAACTAATCATGTCACATTTATCTTAGCTAATCAAGTCAAATAAATAAAATTGTCAAGCCTGGTTTTACATAAATATGGATCATAATCTGAAATCAACAAAAGCAAGATTATTATGGAATCACTTACAGTTTGTGGCAAACACACACAGACAGAAAACAGTAGCGTTTGACCTCATATTCTTTAAAATGTGTCTGAAAACAATGAACAACCAAGATTCAAGAAAAATCCGATTGCACATGCTTTCTCCAACAAACACATAAATTCTTCTTGATGAGCTGTAAATGAACACACTGCTCACAAATACACAACAAAATGTTGGAGCCCAGACCACAACAGATATCACTAAAACTCTCAAACTGAGCTGCTACTGTGTCAATGTGTATGAAGAGCCTCAAACAAACTAATAACAGATAACTGTTTTGCAAGTGGGAGAGTGGGCTATACATTCTGACTTTTGATTTCAAAGGTTTCATTTCTTTTTCTAGAATATTACACATATAATTTAAACAATTTCTTAATCTTTCACTTATTGCTTCATCTCGCTTACAAACCACATCCTTTGAAACCAAAACGCTGTTAACCACAGTGTCATGATAACAGAGAATCATAATCTAATAACATGACTGAAAATAATGTCTGATTCTGGAAAATTATTTAAATAAATAAATGAAATAGCATGTATCTGGACATTATTGTGGCATAAAGACACAAACATGAATCAACACAGAAATTTTTATTTATTTATTTATTTATTTATTTATTTATTTATTTATTTATTTATTTATTATTTTTGCAAATACAAACCTATACCGCCACCTAAATCACACCACAACAAAAACATACAAGGTACAAATGAACAAAACTGCTTTGGTAAAAAATGTTAAAACCTACTGTTATCAGTATACACATGCAAGTTCATGCTAGTAAAATCAGTGTTTTTCACTCAGCTCTAACGATAGTCAATTCAGATCAGCTGAACTGGCTATACCACATTAAAAAGATTTGTAAACTGGAGAACTACTTGTTCAGATGCTTCTGACGATTATCATGTTTTGACAAGAGCGCCACCTGGCGTCCAAAAACTGCATTATACCTACTACCCACTAAACATTGGACGTCGGATAGACGTGCAGATCATGTCTATATTGGGTCCGTCGGTCCATGACCAATTATGGACATCTATTCGACGTCCAAACTAGATCCACTATTTGGACGTCTATCCATTACCCAACTTGGACGTCATTTTGACGTTCAACATTTGATCTGGGGTTTTTTGGACGTCATTTGGACGTCTATGGCAGTTGCAGTAAATGTGTTTTACAAAATAGAGCCTATCAACATGATTATATATATGAATAGAGATTATTTATAAACAAACAAGATTTATTATCTGTATTACTATTTATTTATTTGGTAGCCCATATGTTTTTTTGACATGGAAAAGACGTCACTACGACGTCACATTGCGCAGTGGGTACATTCAATCAGGAGCAAGCAATAGTGAAAACTTTCACAAAACGTTGGTCAACCTAGATTAACATCAGTCCACTATTTACTGTAATTACATTATCAGCATTCAAAATAGAAACTTGAGCAATAGTGTGACGTTCTGGAATATGACACTCGAGTGTATAGCCTAAATCTTTAACTTCCTACTGAATTAGTTTGAACTTGTTTGCAGTTGCGTGGCAATTATTATGCAACAATGTTTTAAGCAGTGTAAATTTATATGGTTTATACCAAATATATGACATCAATAAGCAAAACAATATGAGATTACGGTCTTTAACGGATTGTTCTTACTTTGTTCTGGTAGGCAGCAATAAATAAAAATGACCTGTTTTAATGATATTAGCTTGTTAATGCTACATATAAAACAAACATACAGCAGATTGAGCCTCAAAGACTACATGTATCTAATCACACTGTATGCATTTGGATTCATACATACTGTATGTAGTTCTGGTTGGTTCTTTTTCTTTTTCTTTCTTCCTTCATGTAATCTGTTTTTGTTTTGTTTATGATGCCACTTAGTTCATAATCAGAACTAGGATAGCAGTATGTGGATGGCTGTGAAAAAAATACTAAACACAAACCACCTAAATTCAAGTCTAGACATGATTATACTGGCTAAGGTATGAAGCAGCTACAGACAAGATGAGATGAGAAATTAACAGTGTCTCACAAACCTGTCTGCTGTGAATATTTCTGATTTCTTAAATTCCCTCATTCCTTCAAGTACTTGTTTAGTCATTTGTAGTACACTGTGGCACGGCCAGTGCATGTACATTTTAACTTTGAGGGTTCAAGTTTTTTTTTTTTTTTAACAAACCAACACAGACCTCAACATGCTCTGTACAGTCTACATGATCATCATCATCATCATCATCATCATCATCATCCAAAACAACTCCAGAATACTCTTCTTCTGTCCATTAGAAGCCTGGACAGAAAAGATACACACATCAGGAAGAGAAAGAAAACCAGTGCTGAAAATACACACAGTATGATTGCAGCACAAAGATTTAATCAGAGTAGTAAATTCACTAAATAATAACGACTATAAATGGAGAAAATTATGCACAGAGAAAAAAAAATTACAGAGATGCAGAAGAACTGAACTCATAAGGGTGATTCAAGATCTTGAGTCATATGTAAACAAGAAAAAATGCATTTACTTTTTTTTTAAGGCTGATTTCATTACTGCATTATACTTCATTACTAAGTTATTATGGCACATTTAAACACTACAACTGCAAAAGTATTATTTTTTAGCGGTTACATAAGTAATACTTGCTTTCTTGTGCTGATTCTTTGCAGCTTGTGCTGTGACAGAACGTAATTATAGCTAAAACTGAGATCACTGGCAGCAGCAGCAGAAATACAGCAGCAATTATTGTTGGTTTGACAGACACAGATTGACCATCTGCAATGAATGAAGCAAAATCAGTCATTATCGTATTCATCGCACCAGACTTCAATTAATATGAAATAATAGCAGATCTAATTTGGGTAAATATGATTTGGATAATTGGATAAAAACGTTTATATCCTGTATTTAAAAAAAATAAATAAATAAAAAAAAATAAAACTTTTTCTAATTTACATTTTAGTATGTTTGCAGAATGTAGTACAGTCACTTTTATGAATCATTTAGAGATAAATCAGCACAACACTATCAACAGGCATATAGTCTGGTGAATAAACTAAAACACTGACATACCTGCACATGTTCAACAAAGTTCAGTGTTGTTGAGATGTGTAGTCCGGTTGGTGAACGAATAAGCAACAACACAGCTGTAGGAATCATCCAGACACTCAATCTCCAGAGGTAGAGAGAGACTGATGCTGAGATCATACACACTGCTGCTGGATAATAAACTGTTTTCTTTATACCAGGAAAGAGTCACATCACTCACATTTAACACTGAACACAGCAGTGAACAATTCTGTAATCTTCCTGATACTGAAAAGTTTTGAGGAGAATCACTGATGACAGGAACAGTCAAAAGAGCTAACAACAACAAAAGAATTATTGAAAACAATTATTAAAATGAATGTGGTTACAAATGCTCAATCAAAAATGCATGCACAGAGTAGATTAAAAATACTTCTTGATATAATTTATTCAACTCAGCATAAATGGCAATACTGAAGCTCTCATGTTTTATGTCTCCACCGATGATCATTACTTTATAAAGTCCAGAGTGTAATTTGTTGATGTTTGTGATGGTCAGAGATCCTGTCTGTTTATCTATCTGTAGTCTGTCTCTGAATCTCCCATTCTCAGCACTATCATATATAAAGACACTCTGTTTATAGAGTTTAGCGATGCGAGTCTTTGAATTTCGTTTAAATGTCCACAGTATATGATAATTGCTCTTTATTTCAGTAACATCAGCGTTTAAAGTAACAGAATCTCCCTCCATAACTGACACTGACTTCACTTCATGTGTAGGATCACCAAACACACCTGAAAAAAAAAGAATCAACAACAACAACTCACAGATCTCAGATGTCTTTATATATGTTTATTTTATTTGAAAAAATAATTTATTAAAAAATAATAATTAAGTACAAGAGCTAAAAACACACCAGATACAAGGAGCATCCTGACATTACTAGTCTACACATAAGGAGATAATTATTTACCATTTCCTGTTGATAAGCTTGACGTCTGTTTCAAGTATAATGGATTCTGAGAGAAAGAATATAACTGAATTTGTTGCTGTGTCAACAACATTTTAAATCATTAATAATAATGATATAAACATCATAAATAATATGAACAAGACAATATGAAATATGATAATACTGCACAATAAAAGTGACTTTGGGTTTCCTCCATTTTATCTGAACTTGACATGTTTGTTTGAACATTTATGCAGAGGCTTTTATGCACAGAGACTTACATTTGATGAAAGTTTGATCAGTTCAGTCAGGTCATGATTGTCACAACTGTAGAAATATGACTTATCAAACACAGTACGATACAATGTACTAGTGCATTTATCTGAAAAAGGCTTAATCCTACCAATGCATGCAAGAGTAATGAAAAGCACTGCTTTGTGAAGCTTCAAACCAGTAGTTTGGAGCATGTGGTAAACTGGAGAAGTCACATGATTTCGAAAAGTTTCGAAATTTCAGTGGTTTGCAGCTAGGGGCGATCTCTGTGAAGCCATGAACCATTGTCTATGACAAGGGTTTTCAACCAGGGATCACTAACCCTGCACCTGGAGAGTTACCGTCCTGGGGTGCTTTTCCCAAATGCCTCTTTATCCAACTATGGTCACAAGTTCCCTTGAACTTTATTGGTAATGACGGAACTTGTTTTTGGGAAATGCATCCCTGCAGACGTCAGTTCCAACCCTGCTCCATAATACCTGTCTGTAATTATCAAGTAACCTTGAACACCTTGCTTAGCTGGATCATGTGTGCTTGACCGGGGTTCTTATGCATGTTTGCCCTGAGCTTTTGTTGATTTTTATTTTGCATATAATTTTCTGTAGCAATTGGTTCAATTGATTAAAAATTTCAAAACGCTCCATTTCACTCATCACTTTGCAAGACCACATAAACTTAAGCCATAAAAACAAATGTGTAACTTACCATCTAAAAGCCACAAGTAAAAACAGATAAATAGGTACACTCCTCAGTCTGTAAATGCACATGAGTGAAATATGAGTTCATGTACGAGCTAAAACAGAGAGCGGAGTTTAAGTGGGCAGGGCTTTAAATGGGTTGTACTAAAGGTCCATACATACATAACTAAGTGTAACCTAGAAAATCCCTGCTTACCATTAATGTTTGTATATAAGCAAGTTGTTTTTGTTTGTTTGTTTGTTTGCTTGTTTGATTTTAATTATAATAATAATGTGAGAACTGTGAAAATGGTCAATAATGTATTTGGAGACATAAAAGGTAGCTAGCTAAATTGGTATTAGCAAAACAAAAGTGTCAGTTTATTCCACAATATGCAAATTAAGTACAGTATAGCATTACTGCTCAGCTAAGTCACAAGTTTCATATCATGGAACGGGTTGTGTTGAACACATAGGTGCACAAAGAAAAAGCCTGAAGGTAGTCTTTCATAAGTCCATATGTAAATAATCCACAGAGAGAACAGCAACACATTCACACATATAAGGATAATTAACAAAACACACCTGAACTGAATGACGAAATCAAATCAACAACTATGACAATCAAAAGAGGGAAAATGTGCAAAGTGAAAGTCCAAACTCAGAATACCCCCCCTCCCGGAAGGTGCAACTTCACGCTGTAAGGGGGAGGATGAGGAGATTGCGAAGGAATGGTGAAAGGAACTGGTGGATGGATGGTATACAGGCAGAAAGATGCAGGAGGAAGACAACAAACAGAATCTAGGGGGGTGCAGGAAGAGAAGATGACCAGGAAGGTGATGGTGGTGATACACAGGGAGGAGCCTTGAGCAGGAGAAGATTGGTGAAGACCCAGGCCAGGCGATGGAGGACGGAGCCCAAGGCGCAATAATCACTAGTGGCAACTGCGGTGATGGAGGTGGAGCCCACAGTGCAGACAAAAAGCCAAGGAGGTGGGCCAATGCGGAGGATCCAGGCGGCTGTGACGGAGCTGTAGCATTGATCACCCGAGATGAGGTGGGGATCCAGAAGGTGAGTTAGACTGACTTTGGAAGGAGGCATGACTGAAGGGGTGGAGGTCCAGAGAGCAGCGGATGGTCCACAGCAAAGGGGTGGTGACGTCCGACCCGGGTGGAGCCGACTGACAGAGGAAGCCCGGTGAGGCAGAACGGCTGATGGCCAGAATCGCAGGTCGCAGGCGCACGAGTCAGGACTACAGAAACAAGGTGGAGCAGAATCATCTGAGGCCAAAAGTGGAGCCACGGGCTCCTCAGGTCAGAGACGGAGACTACTAGCTGGCCCGAGATGGAGCCCCACCACTGAAAGGAGGTAACATTAAGGGACAGACAGGGAATGAGGACAACTGGAGAGCCGGAGTGGCTGAGGACTGTAGATGATGAAGAAATGCACAAAATCAAATCCAATGGCAGGCTCCATCGCTTCCTCTCATGCCATGGTGGCCTGATCGGCAAGACTGAGGACTTCCTCCAGGTGTTAATATTGTTCATCTTTCTACATCACTTAATGTAAAAGAAAAATGTCCAAAATGTATTTAACAAGTTATCACAATGTATACATGTATGAATGATTGTGACTGGACAATTAAACACAAAAGAAGATATTTTGATAACCAAACTGTTTCCAAACTCTTTCCTCTATACTATGGATGGAGACCAGTAATTTGGTTACCCACATTCTTCAAAATATACAAGAACTCAAGGAATGAATAATTAGTGAAGCCAATAGAAAGAAAATACAGATAAGATCTCATACATAAGCCTCATATTAAGCCAATTTTTTGACACTAGTCTGCCATCACTAGTCTGCATACATAAAAATAAAAGATTTACTCAATATACTCACCACAGACAGCAATACTGAAAATCTCATGTTTGATGTCTCCACCGATGATCAGTACTTTGTAAAGTCCAGAGTGTAATTTGTTGGTGTTTGTGACAGTCAAGGATTCTGTCTGTTCATCTATCTGTAGTCTGTCTCTGAATCTCTCATTCTCACCACTATCATATACAGTGATTATCTGTTTATAGATTTCAGCTATACGAGTGTCTGAATTGTGAAGTCTAAATGACCACAGTATATGATCAACTCTCTGTATTTCAGTAACATCACTGGTTAAAGTAACAGAATCTCCCTCCATCACTAACGTCGTCTCTGTTTCATGTGTAAATATTAGTACTTCCGGTGCGCTGCTCAGCTGCGCACTGCGTTTCAGTATGTTGCGCTCGTTTGTTAGACTTTTTTTTTTTTTTTCTGATTATTGTTTAATGTTTGTTTATTGTCTTATTTAAGTGGAAGGATGACTATTTGGAAAGTTGTGTTCTTATTCCTGGGGTTCGTTCTATGGACTGTTGGCCTGTCCGAATTATGTTTGGAGACGCAAACCACAATCGCACGTGGGAGCTGGAGGATGGATATGAGCAGCGTAAAACCACCGCTCGTATGACAGTACAGCCGAAAGACTTTGCTGGAGATAAACTTAAAAATGTCCCAAGAGATTATAGCAAGTCACTTCGAAAGTCTGACGGTCAAAATATCATCGCGTATTTGATTACAGAGCTCTTTAGGATGTTAAACTTTTCCTCCTAAGTTCTTGGCAACTGACACATGAGTTCTTCTGCAGGTAACTTATTCGCCCTGTCAATCATCTCACTAGTATTCGTGTAGCAGAAGCTGGAGACAAACATAATAGCAATCAATATAGAGAATATTTCACAATAAAGAACAAACCTGTGCATAACAGAAAACGCATCTAAAAAGGATAAAAAGTGAGTAGCCATCAGAAACGAATAAAGTACTTGCAAAACATCAAACTACTTGAATTCATAAATGAATGAATTAGCAATGTCCATCATGTTCTCCTTAGACCGAAACACTGCAGCGAGGGGTAGTAGATGCCCAGTGTTGGGAGTAACGCATTACAAAAGTAATAATATTACAGTAGCATATTACGTTTTGCTGTAACACAGTAATATAACACATTACTAATCAAATTTGGGTAATAATATTATTTGTTACAATATGAGTAATGCAAGTTACAACAACACATTTTAACTCAAAGTTAAGTTCTGTCAGGACCACTGCTGTCAAAATGATAGACAGTTAACATACAGTTTGATTTGGCGGCATGGTTCTGTTCTGGCCAAAAAACTCCCTGTCCATCCATGCAGCATGTCATGAAGGAGCAGGGAGAGCTGCAATAACAACCCCCCAAGGTAAACAGAACAGAACAAGCAGATATCATTAATGTACTTAAAGATAATTAAGTGTAAGACATTATTCAGATATAAGGAATCTGATTCAGTGAGGAATATCAGAAGCCAAGTCCTGACTGTGGCAAAAGGAGGAGTTGGGGATGGAGGAGGGTGTTTTGCTCCTGAGAAAGCGATAAAGCTGCCGAATAATACTGAATAGAGCTTATATAGGAATGCTGTAATAGGTGTCATATTCCTATAGGTAGATGTGATAAGCTGAGAGTCAGCTGATGCGAGCTTGACTCACGTGACTTGCCAGAAATAGCTATATGTTTAATTTCTGTCAGGACCACTGTAGTTAAAATAATTGACACTTAGCATACAGTTTGGATTGGCTGCATGGTTCTGTTCTGAGCAAAAAACTCCCAGCCCATCCATGCAGCATGTCATGAATGAGCAGGGAGAGCTGCAACAACAATGTTATAATAATAATAATATTAATAATTAATATAAAATTTATTTAATCTGACACCCTTTTCAAGTTATTTTATATAAACAGAAAGTGTTTTTATTTGACAAAAACTGCCTGCTATTGCTGACTGGTATCTTAAGTTATTGTTTATTGATATAAAATGTATTTGACGCAAACTCCACGAGATCGCTGGCAAGAATAATGTAACTGTACAAAAAATGTATTTATTTGACACCAAAGCCCTGACACACTTTTCAAGTTGTTTTATATGAACAGAAAATGTTTCTATTTGACAGAAACCGCCTGCGATTGCTCACTGGTATCTGAAGTTAATGTTTATTAATATAAAATGTATTTGACGCAAACTCCTGGAGATCGCTGGCAAGTATAATGTAACCATACCAAAAAAAAAAAAAAAAAAAAGTATTTTTTGAACTGGAATATTTTGGTTGCGTGTACTTTCAGTGAACAGACAAAAATACTGTTATGAATTCATTAGAAGAATAAACAGAATAGTACACCAGTTAATTTTATTGAACTCAAATTGTCAGTTATCATTACTGCATGCCAAGAAGGCAACACCCAAAAATTGTAATTCTCTCAGTATTTACTCATCCTCATGTCATCCCAAATATACTTTCTTCTGTGGAACACAATTAGAGATTTTTAGAAAAAAAAAAAAAAAAAGCAATCTGAAGCAAAATGATAGGTTTGTTTGAGAAATGTTTAAATATTTTTTAAAAATTAATATTATAAACCACTGCTTCCAGGCAAGTGTCCTACATGTTTGTTTGACGTAAATGTCAACATGTTGTGAAGCATCAAATTTGAGGGACCTATCTATTTGCATTATATGGACTCACATAGATGGATTATTTTTCTAAAAATCTCTGTTCGTGTTCCACAGAAGAATGAAAGTCATGTACAT
The DNA here is from genome assembly GCA_036247105.1 of Cirrhinus mrigala. Taxonomy (NCBI): domain Eukaryota; kingdom Metazoa; phylum Chordata; class Actinopteri; order Cypriniformes; family Cyprinidae; genus Cirrhinus; species Cirrhinus mrigala. The sequence continues at coordinate 29,440,964 of CM070028.1, forward strand.
TCAGGATGGCATGAGGGTGAGAAAGTGATGAGAGAATTTAGCATTTTTGAGTGAGCAATATTGATGGGCAAACTAAGACTACTGAAGGACTAAGAATTTCCTCTGACTGTTCCAGGAAAAGATTCAAAGCTTTGAGTGTGTTGTAAAAACAGCTCTATCTGTTGGTTAGTAAAAAATAAAGCAGCCAAAAGCCTATGAAAGAAGCTCCGTCGTAAGCAGCATCACCACACATTCCATAGATCGAGTTTGCCCAGGTCTGGTTTAAGGGATAATGAGTGCAGCAACTGACGGCGCTTTCTGACATTTGACAATAAATTGACATTAAAAAATGCCGTTTGACAATTTTCAAATAATAAAAGTAAAATGCAAAATAAATAAATAAATAAATAAATAAAATAAATAAATAAATAAAAATAAAGTTACGCCGTTTAGTGGGTAATGAGTGCCACAACTGACGTCGCTTTATGTTGTCTAAAATGCCGTAAATAACGCCGTTTGACAATTAAAATAAAAAACTAGTAAAATGTAAAAGAAAAAAATAAAAAATAAATTCAAGTTACGCCATTTAGTGCAGGCCTGGGCAGACTCGGTCCTGGAGGGCCGGTGTCCCTGCATAGTTTAGCTTCAACCCTGATTAAACACACCTGAACAAGCTAATCAGTGTCTTCAGGTTTACTAGAAAGTTACAAACAGGTGAGTTTTATCAGGGTTGGAGCTAAACTCTGCAGGGACACCGGCCCTCCAGGACCGAGTTTGCCCAGGTCTGGTTTAGGGGATAATGAGTGCAGCAACTGACAGCGCTTTCTTAAATTTGACAATATTGACATTAAATAACGCCGTTTGACAGTTTCCAAATAATAAAACTAGTAAAATGCAAAATAAAATAAATAAATAAATAAAGTTAATTTACGCCGTTTAGGGGATAATGAGCGCCACAACTAATGCCGTTTTCTGCCGTTTAAAGCACCGTAAATAAAGCCATTTGGCAATTTTCAAAACAGAAAACTAGTAATATGCTAAATGAATAAACTAATTTAAATTAAATTATGCCATTTTGACAATTTTTGAAATAAAAAATCTAGTCATATGGAAAATAAATTAAACATTTTTTCATGGATTTGCGTCTGTGCTCAATTTCTGATGGGATTGCTGTCTTGGATGGTGGTGGATAACGTTGGGTGGTGAGTGCTGTCCCATCACACCATGTCTATGGGAATGAGCCAAGGCATCAGGTGGTGTGACTGTCTCATTCGCCCAACGTTCACCTGAAGCACTCTTACCATATAGCGAAACGCTGCTCTAAATTCTCGCACTGTCAGTGAGAGATCAGTAGTGAGGCATCGCTCGGTGGGTGACGGATGGTGTCAAAGACAGCTTCTCGTGAGATTGTTGACTACAAAAATAATTTTGTAGTTTAAGGGATAATGAGCGCCGAAACTGACGGCCTTTTCTGCAGTAATGGATGGCTAATTCAATTATGCTGTCAGCTCCCAAGAAGGATGTAGAGAATCTTGGCCCACTTTTACACATTTTACCACTCATTCCACAGAATACTGTAGATTTTAAATTGGCATGCTTTATATATGATGCAAGATCACTAACTAATTTTGCAAATAGTTGCATACATTTGCATCAGAAAAATCTGTAGTGGAAAGGGATTGTGGGCTCCAAAATCTTTGAAATACTTCAAAAATTCCCTGGAAATATAACTTGTAGACACATTTAGACTTATGAGATATACACAACCAATCAAAAGTTTTTGAACAGTAAGATTTTTAATGTTTTTAAAGAAGTCTCTTCTGCTTACAAAGCCTGGATTTACTTTATCCAAATTACAGCAAAACAGTTGCATTTTGAAATATTTGTAATATTTGAAATAACTGTTTTCGATTTGTATATTTCAAAAATCTGATTATTCCTTTGATCAAAGCATTACTCCAGTCTAGGGGGCGCAGAGTACAGTTCACCTCTCCCAAATGAAGCGGACAAGGAGGTGGGCTAAACTATGTCAGTGACACCTGACTTTATTACAAATAACGCACATTTCATTCAAAATATTACTTTGAAAAAAAAAAGAGAAAAAAAAATTATAAACACAGACCAATAAGTTGCACTTTTTTAATTTATTTAATTGTGTGAAATTGCTAATAAAAATAGGTAATAAAAAACGATTATGATGTGGAGGTGAATTGGTTTAGTCTTGACCTCTGGTCGTGAGTGACAGCGTTGGGGGATGGGAAATCTGTTGATTGTCGATTACAAAGTAAACACAGCGATGGAGAGAAAAAGGCCAAAGCTGTCAGGTGCCCAATTTAGGAAAAAAAGAAAAGAAGATGAGGAGAAACGGGCAAAAGATAAAGGTATGCAACAATGTTCTCTCTGTATGATTAAGGTATTCATGTCATTATGTTAATTAGTGGTATAACGTTAACTCTTAGGTTTGTTAGCCTTCTTGCTTATGATGCTTGCTATGCTTACCTTGCTAAAAAAAACACACAATAAAAGCCTAATATACAAACCATCACAGAAATTCTAATGGTTTCTATTAAATAGCATTATGAACCATTAACTTTTTCCAGTGAAACTATTACAAAATTCCTTATTGTAGTGTGTTTTGGACACTTTTCCAATAGGATTTACCATCCCACCCTCCAATAGAATCCATCATATACCAGCAGACACTGTTATACTTACCATTAAAACCAATACAATTCCCATTATAACCATTAAATCCATTACATTTTCTATTATTTTTGGGCAGGGTTCTATTGTTTTTTCAGCAGTGTATACAACATGAGATCTAATTAAATTTAACCACAAAATTATGCTTTGCAACAAAACTGTTGCAAGTACAGTTATTTATTTCCATTGTTTATGTTAATGTTGGCTATAGCCAATATATTTACAATACATTTACAGTATACTGTAAATAGCCAGTGTAATTTACATATGTGTAGATAGTTTAAAAGACAAACATTTTACATTTGCTATAACTCTGTTACGTGACAAAGCATATAATTTGAGGCAGTAAATTAACCAAGGAGCTAATTGTTCCTCCCTTAGATTAGATTATATTAGATTAATAAAGTGTCAATAGGGGAGCATATCTCATATGATGCCATTATTGATGACTTTGCATCTAGAAAGGCCAGAAATGTCAGATTTTAGTTTCAGTTTGTGTTTTCTGTTCTGCAGTGAAATAAATAATTTAATTTTCTTTAGTGTGATTTATTCTATATTTTATTTGTATATTATTCTTAATAATTTAAAATATTTTTTCTTAAATAATATTTATTTGTACACAGTATATTTATTTAAGTTATGAGCAGTTTATTTTTTTTTGCAAAAATTGGTCTGTTACAGGATGACATGTAGTATTACTACAATAAAACGTGTGGTGTGTACAAAATGTGAAGTTTTGTCTTGTTTTTTTTGGGGGGGGGGGGCGGCGCCGGGAGGGAGTCTCACCCGGGGAGTAGTTCAGTGTAGAACCGCCACTGGCTGCACCCATTTGAAAATTGTTTTAAAAAGAAATAAAACTGATGAAAATAGATGTTTACAGTTGCATTTTTGTTGTTGTTGTTGTTGTTGTTGTTGTTGTTTTTCTAACTGTATTGCAGAAAAGCAATAATAATTTTACATTCTTTTGTGATTATTTATTATTATTGGTAAATATAAAGGTAGCAAGGCAATAAGACAACAAATAACCCAATGATTAGGTTATGTTTAACCCAGCAACACAGTTAACCTGACCCACTGGTTGGGTCAAATAAACAACCCAGCATTCTGGGTCAATTGGTTAAACCCAGCACTTGGGTCAAAACAACCCAACGCGTGTTCTGTCCCATAGTTACCCAGCGGCTGGGTTAAGGTTGGGTTATTTTTTAACCGACCACTTTCTAGAGTGTACGCAGATACTTTTGGAGAAAGATGATTTTTGACCCACAGATAGTGTAGTTATGGTTATCTACCAGCAGAGGCTAACTTGCCAACCCCAATAACACAAAGATTCCTGTAAGCCACACAAACAATCAGCAGAGGTAGCCATTAGCACAGCGAATTGCTGTATACACTGAAAGAAATGGTAATCGGTAAAATGGTAGCATCTAAGTAAACTGGTTTTATTCAGTTCAAAAATATTATTTAACATCACCGAATCAACCTAAATACATACATGTATATCACACTATAACATAAAAATCTGTAGAAAAAAAAGATAACGTTCTGACGGAAAATTACAAGTACGTTTTCCGGTAAATTTACAAGCATTTCCTTCAAGCCTAAACACTGCATAATGCAATGCACAATTCAAAACATGGGTTAAATACGGAAAGTTCCTTCATATTAGCAGTACATTGTTTTATAGACACTTTGATATTTGCAAGTTATCATTTTTTTTTTTTTTTACATAAAGCATTTGATCTAGCTGTACATGCATGAGCCCCTGAAAATCCTCTGAAAAAGTGGCATATCCTATTATCATTGAGTTGATAGTATATCCTACAATCGTCTCAACAGGACTTCTGAATAAACCATTAGATTCCGTCCGTTAGCCTCCTATTAGAAAAAGACACACATCAGTAAGTCAAGAACAGAGCTGATTCTACACCTGCTCAAAGCACAGATTGAGAGAGTCCTAGAATTCAGCCATGAATGAATGAATGAATAATTAAATAAATAAATAAATCAAGTCAAGTCAAGTCACCTTTATCAAATTGCCAGAGTTTTGAGAACGCAGCGGATGTGAGGGAATATAATGCGATAAGAGCTCGCTCAGGTACTGAGGAGCTAAACCATTCAGGGCTCTATAAGTAATTAGCAAGATTTTAAAATCTATACAATGTTTAATAGGGAGCCAGTGCAGTGTTGACAGAACCGGGCTAATAAATAAACAAGCACTTTGACTATTAAATCCAGATTTTTAAAAAAAATGATGTCTGAGTGCAAACCTATATAAAAAAAAATAGCCACAAGCAGACACACAAAAAGCAATACTCAGATTAGCAGGGTTTCTGCAATAAAATGAGCAATAACATTTAGTGCAGAGAATAAAAAGTATCTTACAGCATCCGGAGCTCTGTGTGGAATTAATGTTGCTTCCGTATACTCAACGTCTTCATTAGCCTGAGCTGTTTGATAATAATTTATAAAATAAAATATATATACACAGACACACAATTTAAATTGTGTTTACAAAATGTGTTGCCACTTCTAAACACACACACACACATATATATATATATAGATAGATAGATAGATAGATAGATAGATAGATTTTATATTTATTTATTTTGTTATTCGTAATACTTGCCATCGTCTTTTGCTTGTACATAGTTTTTATGGTTACAGAACATCATCATGACTACAGCTGTGACCACCAGCAGCGGCAACAGCAGAAATACAACAATGAGAAATTGGCTGGATTCTGCAATGGATAAAACACAAACAGTCATGAGGCTACTGCTGTGCATTATAGCACCAAATTGATCATTAAAATTGAAGAGGCACTGGAAACGATCAGATTCGAACAGATTGTGAATGTAATATTGACATACCTGAAGGTGTCTGACAGACTTCACTGATGTCCAAATGTTGAGTCTGGTTGCTGATGGGATTGTTGATCACACAGCTGTAGGTGTTTTTATCCTGATATTCCACCTCCAGAGGTAGAGAGAGACTGATGCTGAGATCAGACACACTGATGCTGGACAATAAACTGTTTCCTTTGTACCAGGAGAGACTCACATCACTCACATTCAACACCGAACAGAGCAGTGAACATGTAGACACTGATGATCCTGATGATGATGAAGAATTTTGTAAAGAATCTCTGATAATGACAGGAACAGGCAGAATACCTATGATAACATGGAAGAAAAAAAAAAAAACGTCGGAAACAATCAGTTACTATAATGACATGTAAAGATCCTCTAATGTCATTGATCAATAAATAACAATGTGATTCCAGATGGTCAGCTTTGCATTTAATAATGATAATAAAAAAAAAAAAAAAAAAACTCTTAATATGATTTATTCATTTTACTCACCATAAACATGAACACTGAAGCTCTTGTGTTTAATCACTCCACTGATAATATGTACTTTATAAAGTCCAGAGTGTAATTTGTTGGTGTTTGTGATAGTCAGAGATCCTGTCTGCTCATCTATCTGTAGTCTGTCTCTGAATCTCTCATTCTCACCACTATCAAATATCGAAATGCTTTGTGTATTGGTTTGAGCTATACGATTATCTGAACTGTTAAGTCTAAATGTCCACAGTATCTGATCATCTCTCTTTCTTTCAGTAAAATCGTTGTTTAAAGTGACAGAATCTCCCTCCATCACTGATATTGTCACAGTTTCATCTGTATAAACGCCAGACAAACCTGAAGAAAGGAGTCAGCACAACAGTTACCGATTATCACCTCAGATATCTTTCAGAATTTATTTGAAAACAAAACATAAAACTCCATTACAATTTATTAAACGTAATAATTTATAAGTATGAACTATTACACAACTGGTTTACACATTGTCATAAAGAAATATGGGAATATAGTTCACCTAAAATGACGCTTCTGTCATCATTTACTCTCCCTCATGTCATTCCAAACCCCTATGACTGATTTCCATCAGTGGAGCACAAAGAGATATCTGTGTTTTCTTTGTCAATACACTGAAAGTAAATTGTTGTTCAGGCCCCACTGCTCTTCTGAATATCTTCTTTGTGTTCCACAGATGAAGAACATCACAACATGAAAGACATACAAGTGAATAAATGATGACACTTTTCACTATTTGTTAAAGATGGATTTATTCTCTTTGGTGCTTCTGTTATTCACTTTTGTGAATATTTAAAGAAAAGGAAACTCCAAAATACCTTCATTTATAGGCTATTTACAAGACGTACAGGTTTGGAACCACAAGGGACAGTAAATGAGCATTCACATTTTGGGCTAAAATTATACTTTTTAAGTGATTAAATATCTTATGTAAGCTACACATGAGTTATTAATTAAGTAAAGTACTTATAGTTTACATTATTATTTTATTAAACATTCCTGTTTCCATTTAAACTGCTACACTGAACATAGTAGTTTGACTGTAGCACAAGAACTGAAGCCATAAAAACATATAACTTACCACCCAAAAGCCATAGACAAAAACAGAAAAACGCATGAACCACCATATTCGTTAATAGCTCAAACAGTCTGAAAGTATAAAATGCGACATGTCTGAAAAAAAAATATTCAAAGAGCTCTTCACGTAGACAAAACCTACTACAAAAAGGCGGTGTCTAACTAGGCTACTGATGCAGCTTCACTGCTTGTGGTTTGGCAGTTTGTCTGATAAATAATTAAATACCACATACACACTATTTTCGCTTTTTTGTTATACTATATTTTGTTATAATATAACTGAATACATTTATTCAGTTTCAGCTTCAGTTTTATAAAAAACAAGAAGGTATGACTTAATTGTGTGTCTACAAAACATAAAATGCTAGCTGTGAATAGCTTTGAAGTCAGCCTCTACAGAATGCTCTTAAACACAATAAATAATTTCAATATTCAGATGTGAAAGGAAATGACACAGTGCTGGATATTGAGTAGGAAAACTTGCTTAAACGAGTTTATTTTCCAAGGTAAAGGGTCCATAGTTACAGAATGCAAAACATTCTCTGTGAATATCCCCTTCTTTGTCTCTTCTTATGTTGGATATTGTGAATCGCACTTGATGTTTACATTTTTTTTTTCACATACAAGGAGGTGGTAGCCGATGTACGCTGATATTTTCTGTAGCTTTACTCCTCTTTGCTATAATCATGACATCTTGAAAATTTATAGTGAAGCTTGTTTAAATATACTCATGAGACTCAGATTAAAGTTAGTCTTAGTCCCATACCTTATGATGTGTCTGATGTTTCTCCTGATTCATATTGGGATTTAAAAGAGGATAAGGAGATATAAATCAATTAATTAAAAAAAAATAGATAAATAAAATATGTCACCCTGGATCACAAAACCAGTCATTAGGGGCAAATTTTCTAAATTTAGCTTCATACATCATCTGAAAGCTGAATAAAGAAGCTTTCCATCGATGTATGGTTTGTTAGGATAGGACAATATTTGGCCGAGATACAACTGTTTGAATATAAGAAATCTGAAAAAATCACCTTTAAAGTTGTCCAAATGAAGCTCTTACTAATGCATATTACTAATTTAAAAAATATATATATTTTTTTGATATATTTACAGTTGGAATTTAACAAAATATCTTCATTGAACATGATCTTTACTTAATTTCCTAATGATTTTGGCATAAAAGAAAAATCAATAATTTTGACCCATACAATGTATTTTTGGCTAGTGCTACAAATATACCCCAGCGACTTAAGACTGGTTTTGTGGTCCAGGGTCACATATGTGGAAAGCAATAGTCCAGATGACAAACATAGATATAAATTTCCTTAAGCTTTTGTAAAGCTTTTGTTTGTAGTCAAAATTCCTTGCTTTGCATTTCTTTTTTTCCAGGTTAATGGTATTTGGCACTTTAATGAGGGTTTGAACAAAATGAAACCATTTCTTCATCAAGGATGAACATCATGACCCCAGATGACAGACACTGGTATACTTGAACTCAAAACGTTAGTTTGCTGTAAGGTGAAGTTAAGGGACAAGCTGCCCTTCACCTAAACCACCAACCTAACACACGTAAGCACTCGCAGCACAGTTACCACATGCAATCAATAGACTTTTTTAGCTAGTATAGCATTCACAGACCACAGCACATCTTGCTTTTGCTCATAAAAAGGAGCTGGAAACTGTGTCACAGTGCATGAAGAACCTCATGTGCTTTGTAAAACAAAACAAAAACTCAGAACTCAGAGTTCTGGCGCAAAGCACAAACTAACGCGGGGTTAGTTGTGTATACGTGGTTTAACGCGGTATTTACTAGTTGCCATAGCAACACTATGCAGAGAGAAAAGTGCGCCAAAATTCAAAAACCTTTTGAAGATATCGCTGAATATTTACAGTAAAAGTAAATTTTTGGCTGAAGTTAATTTTTCATCTCAGTTTTTAGTATTCATTTAAAATGAGGCAAATCTGCTATTATTTTAATCTCCAATCTGGTATTTATCAGTTTATTAATGATTCGCAAACCAGCAGAAGACTAACCAGATTGAAATTCCATTTGCTCATGGGGAACGTTGTAACACTGCCTTACAATCTGCCCCACTATTATTAAACTATGCTATTCTATGACATTAGCGATGTAATTTTCACTATTCGCTTTTATGCATTTTAATAAGAAACCACAAGAAGGTGAATAAAGACTGACAATCGATGTTTAATGTTCAGATATTATTATTTGAAGAAATGTAAGCATTTTGGCTCGTTTACGTGTCTCGTGTTCTATGAGAACTTTGGAGGGAAGTTAGTGTTTTTTGGAATGTCTGAATGTGTTCCATCTATTTGCTCACATTGTTTTGAACTATACTTTATAGCTGTGTGTTGCGATCAGGGCCATCTCGCGCATGGTTGCGATGTGTTCATTGTGAAACTCAAAAGTTAGATTATTTTTAATTTTTAAAAAAAAATGCCATTATTTTATTTGAAAAAGTTAATCATTTTGTTTTATTGACAAAATATTTTAGTTTGTCGTGTATATTTTTTTCATTGATCAGATAACATTTTAAGCTGTCATATGGTAATTTTCATTTCCTTTCTTTTGAGGTAAATAACGAAAAATACTGTAATTATGAAACAAAGCTACATATTTGTATTGGACAAGTGTAAAATTAACGTGGATAAAAATTATACTCTGAACCCCACATGGATTTACACAAACTAATTGTCCATGTATCAGCCCGTTCGAAATTCCTGAAAGAAGCTGCATATCATATTATCACTGAGATGATCCTACAATTGTCTCAACACAACTTCTGAATACACCATTTGATCCTGTCCATTAGCCTCCTGCAAGAGACACACATTATTAAGTCAAGAACAGAACTGATTCTACATATGCTAAGAGCACAGAGTCAGAGAGTCCCATAGGATTCAGCCATGAGAATGTAGTCCTGGGAACTAAATGATTATGTAAGTACATGCATCTTTAGAAATGAATGAATAAATAAATAAGCACTTTAACTAATAAATCTAGATTTTTAAAACTTAATGATCTGTGAGTGCTAAATTGTATATATAAAAATGACCACAAGCAGACACACAAAACACAATAGGGTCATTCTATAATTGTGGGTACATCTTATGTCCATGAAGAATATTTTTAAACATCCACTGTAGTGGACACCATGCATCAACGGTATACATAGTGAGTCAGTGGAAGGTCATTGACTGGTCTGAAAAAAAAACATGTTTTTTTTAATCCTTTACTAACAATAAATGGTATGAATACACATAAGAACAACAAGCTATGTAATGACGACACAGTAAAGTGACACACACAAGTGAGCAGAAATACAAACACACACAAGCACACACACCTTCGCACCACACACTCGAACGCAATTATGAACACATATATCTGCACTCATACAGTGTACATGCATTCATGCTCACAGTTTTATAAGACCTAATTAGCAAGACTGTAAGCATTGAATTAAATGATAAAATCTGAAGGCTATATTTTTGTTCAATAAAACCATTCAAGCGCAAATTTTATCACAATTTTAATAAAATATAAAAAATAAGGCAAAATCTGTATGGGCCCATAGGCAGAATTACACCCGTTGGTGCATGACGTCCACTGTAGTGGACAGATATTTTTTATGTCACAGAAAAAAATGGAGAAGAAAAATATTGTTAAAATGTGGATGAAAGTATTTCTCACATCCTATTTAGCTGAGAAATATTTTTTGTACCTGTCTGGTTTTCTAAGAATAGAAGAATTGAACACTTATTCCTGAGGCACATGGTTCATCCCCTTTTCCTGCCACCATTTTGAATATATTATGTAATGTCTCGAAACAAACAAACAAAAAAAAAAGATACAAAGATAACAATTAAACTGAATTGTAGACAGCACTTTGGGGGTTCACCAGTTGGTGTTTGGGACATGATGCTACATCTTAAATGGTTCAAAATGGCCAAATAGCTGTCCACTGTAGTGACCATGATGCATATTTTCATCAGTATAAAGCCCTGGTGCTTAATTTTCTAGTAGACAGTTATATTTTCCCAATCACCCTATACTATATGAAGAGTTCAGATGCAAAACCAGCTAAAAGCCATCACGGTCAAAAATGAGATAATGATACTGAGTGAATGCTCCTGACACATAGTATACATCCATCAAATACTTTTACTTCAAATTCGCTAAATTTCAGCCTCAGCCCAATCAGAAGTACTAGTACTTACATAGAAACCTATACAAAGTAGCCAGAAAGAAATGATAATTTTAAAGAAAAACGTCAGATGGATTTAGAGGCTTTTGCATCTGAACTCTTCATATGTTAAAAAGCCTTATGTTTTGCTAAAAAATTATGTTTACATCACATACAACCATGGTATTCAGCTGTCCGATTTTGTTGCTCATTCTACTCTGCATTTAAGCATGCAAATTACCTTAAATATAAATTGATTTCATAGTTTTGCTTTCAGTTAGATTAGGTTATCAAGACATTTGGGTGTGCGCTTCGAAAATAATAAGTGTGCACGAAAAACCACTGTCAACTACGTTACCAACTAGAACTATATGCTTAGTAGTTCTAAGCTTCCATGTTGAGTACTGGCCCAAAAGACAAAAAAATGCCAGCTAAGTTACCTGTCAACTGTGTTACCCAGTAAAGGTAGCATGCTGGATGGTAGCAAACATTTTTTTTTTTTTTTTTTTTTTACTGTAAACTGCATTTCTAAATATGGAAGTAATTTCATAATGTCTTTAATTTTCCAAGGTCAAAGTTTTCAAGCCCTACACAGAAACTCAACAAAGATAAAATTTTAACAAGTATTTCTGTTTCCATTCAGACTGTTAGAACATACTGAAATAGTCTGCCTGTATTGCGAGAAATATAAAAAATCTACTATTTGTTTATGGCCACCTAAGAGCCATAAACAAAGACAGAAAAAAGCATGAAACATCCACCACATGTCTGAAAATAATAATCAAAGAGCTCTTCATGTAGTAAAAACCTACTACGAAAAAATGGCGTCTCATTTGCTGATGCTGACTTTCTGTGGGTTGGCAATTTCAGTCCAAAAATTAATTAAATAGCCTACCACATACAGACCATTTTACCTCCGCTTTTTTTGTTTAGCCATTAAATACATTTAATTGAAAAAACACAATGATCATTTGCATTTATTTATTTATTTACAGTTATTCACCCTCATATCATTCCAAAACAATGATTGACTTTCTTCTATTAAACAAATATGGATATATTCTGTTTTTTATTTCACATTGCAGTAAAAGTCAGAGCTGTTTGGACCACAATGTTCTTCAAAATGTCTGCTTTTGTGTTCCACAGAAGAAGAACATGACATTAATGACATGAGGGTGAATAAATAATGGCAAAAAAATGCTGTTTGTCCCTATAAGTGCAGAATTCACACTTACTGTTGGTAGGCTTGAAATCTGTTTCAAGGATGGATTCAGTGAGGGAGTATTTGGTTAAAGTTGCTGCCGTAACAGGGTGGAAGGTTAGGACGATTCCAAGGGCCTGAAAAGGGGGAGAGGGCCTGAATGTGATTTCTGTCAAGGTCTAAAAAAGGAGAATAGTAAACAGTCAGTTTTTTTCAGTTAAAAGTCAGCTCAGTGTTGATTCAGCTCAGTTTAATAACTGTGTAAAGTTCATCAATTATGGTATAATTTGAATTTATGGTAAATTCAGTTAATCTATAAAACAGCTCTGTAGAAAACAACAATGGCTGAGATGTTACCTTCTTACCTCAAAAATAGTCTTTCTCCTTCAAAATCTGCCATCTGCCACAGGGCTCTACTTCCTTACTTCCTCACATGTGGAATAATGACTAAACTTAACATGTGTGAATTGAATTAGGTGATTTGTAACTTGTTTCTTATTTGAGAAATTGGAAGTGTTACAACTGACCCATGTTACAACCACTAGGTCTCCCCCTAATGTAAAAAAAAAAAAAAAAAAAGCAGGAAACTGCCGGAAATCTTCTTTTGGAGTTTCACTTTTAGAACATACAAGTACATTTTTCTGGGCAAAATGTATCTCTTTATTTCACAACTCTAAATTGCACTAAAACGCAAACACATAAGCAACGTCATTGTGTCATTAAAGGAGAACTCCACTTCCAAAGTAAGAATTTACAAATAATTTACTCACCCCCTTGTCATCCAAGATGTTCATGTCTTTCTTTCTTCAGTTGTAAAGAAATTAAGTTTTTTGAGGAAAACATTTCAGGATTTTTCTCCATATAATGTACTGGTCTGGTGCCCCGGTTTTGAACTTCTTAAATGCAGTTTAAATGCGGCTTCAAACGATCCCAAATGCGGTTGTAAATGATATTTTAATTGTAAACAATATTTTATTGTTATTTTAATACAAATTTATATACTTTTTAATGTCAAACGCTCGTCTCGTCTTACTCTGCCTGGACTGTTTTTTTCCGGTTCATGACAGTTAGGGTATGTCGAAAAAATCCCATCTCATCTTCTCCCTCAACTTCAAAATCATCCTATATCGCTGTTTTACCTTTTTTGTTAAGGGTGTTTGATCTTCTTTGCATGTTCACTTTGCAAAGACTGGGTTGGAACTTCTGCAGCGATGTAGGATGATTTTGAAATGATTTTTGAAGTTGAGGGAGAAAATACGATTAGAGTTTTTCAACCCTAACTGTCTTGAGTCTGGGAGAAAAAAGCAAGACGAGCGTTTGAGAATAAAAAGTATTTAAATAGTATTTTTTTTTTTTTTCAAATTAACCGATCATTTTGCTAGATAAGACCCTTCTTCCTCGGCTGGGATCATTTACAACCGCATTTGGGATCGTTTAAAGCTGCATTTAAACTGCTTTTTGGAAGTTCAAAATCGGGGCACCATAACAGTCCATTATATGGAGAAAAATGCAGAAATGTTTTCCTCATAAAACATAATTTCTTGAAAAAAAAAACTGAATAAAGAAAGACATGAACATCTTGGATGACAAGGGGGTGAAATCATTATATGTGAATCTTTGTTTTGGAAGTGGACTTCTTCTTTAAAACCACATCTTTTTTTTTTTTTTTTTTTTAGTGAACTGGTCCTTTAACATAACAGTTGAAGTTTTCAAACCCTAAATTAAAAATGACTGAATTAAAGTGCATAAAGTTGTGCCTGTACTTATAGTTTAATATATTTAAGTGAAAAACACTGTGCTTATACACAATCATCATTTTGCATGTGTACGCATGTACAACAGTTAGAGAAAGCTAGACATTATGGTTTATTAATTTTTAAATGTGGATATTTTTTTACGCATCAGTTTGCCTCAGAAAGCCTTTATTCACCCTCTAGAGCCATGTGGAGCATTTTTTATGATGGATGGATGCACTTTATTGGACCTCTGTTGGACTATTGAATATTAATACCCATTCACTGCCATTATAAAGCTTGGACACAGACATTTTTAATACAATTTTGATTGTATTTGTCTGAAAGAAGAAAGTCATATACACCTAGGATGGCTTGATGGTGAGTAAATCATGCAGTATTTTTCATTTTTGGGTCAAATGTCCCTTTAGTTAGAATATCACCTTAGATTATCTGAGCTTTACGCTGCTGGTTCACACACTGCTGTTCTCATTATAACATTCACTTGTGGATGTAACAAAACTGCATTTTTAACACACACACACACACACACACACACACATTGAATTATGCTTTGTGCATTTACCCAGCACAATAAACCACATGCATTGAGCTCAGACCCCTGACTTACTAACCTCATTAACGGTTTAACATTTTCCACCAAGGCATTTCATATCTTTTAAAACAGACATTGCAATTCAGTTGCACAATGTCAAACCGTAATGAGGTTTATTCATGGATAGATTGTTCAGTCAGTGTCTTCAATAAATGTGCATTAGTTTTCTATGAACATGACATTGGTCAAACCTCTACATCATGGCTTTACTGTGGCATAAAGAGACAAACATAGTCAGTGCAGAGAGAATGTTTAATAATGCTTGTTCAGTAAATACACAAATCACTTAAACAGCTTAAACATATCAAGTACAAAAGAACAAACAAGTGAAGCAGAAAAAAAGGTGACAGGCAGCCTTCATATAGACTTCAGTGCATTACTAAAATCAACATTGAAACAATTTGAATAAGGATAAAACTGAAATCACATTAATAACATTAAATCTGGAACTGAACTGGGTTTGTCAGATTAGACTGACTACTAAACTGTAGATATTTATTCAGATGTTATTGACATTTTGCCAAGAGCTTCATCTGGTGTCTATATATTATCCACTTCACACAAACATAGATAATACTGAGAACTATTGCAAAACATTAAACAGTTGTTATATAGTGCACTATTTTACATTGTGACATCTTCTTCAGAAAAATAAAATGTAAAATTTAAAATACATTACATGTCGTCTAAGTACCTTACAAGATTTACTTGCACATAAGAGAAACTTCTTGCATGTCGTTTCCATTAAATTACAATATTTATTTTGTAAATTAAACATAGAATACACCATAATCACATAAATAATCTAAAGAATATGAGATTATCATCTTGAACTGATATTTTAGAAATATTGCTAGGCAGCAATAAATTAAAAATGACCTGTGTTAATGGTGATTTTGGTCAAAGGCAGTCGAACGTTTTGAACTTTTTTAAAATTCATTTTCCTTCATTTTAAACATTTTGATTTTTGTGACACAGATCTACCTGCACAGAGCCAAACCCATTACAGTAGTCAACATTAGAAGTGGATCAAAGCCTTTCATCAAAGTTGTCCTAAAACCAAAACAATGCAGATTCTTGTCTTGGGACAACTTTGATTAACTTTTTTGATCCACTTCAAATGTTGACTACTGTATACTATTGTGTAAGTCTCATAAAGAGTCTGCAGAGGGAGCCCTTAGCACGGTGATTTTGTAAGCATCCTATGGCACAGAACACATTTGGCCTTATTCTACTTTTGTATGAGTATATGAAAATCACAAAAAAAAAAAAAAATGGCATATCATTTATCGGCTGTGTGTTCTCCAAAAATGTGGTTTTTTAAAGATCAAATTATTTTACTTAAATTTTATGATGAAATTCAGTCACAACATTCACTTACAACCAGTGCATTTGCAGTTTAACTGGGGTTTTGAGCTTTGCTTCGTACTGACATACACCTCAACATGCTCTGCCCTGTAAAAAAAAACTGAGCTGTACGATAGTCTACATGATCATCGTCTCAAAACAACTTCTGAATACACTGTCTGATCGTGTCCATTAGCCACCTGTTAAGAAACATACAAGAGAGAGATGAGAACACAATAATGATGTTACACATGCTTAAAGCACAGTCAGAAAATGAAAATGACAAAAAATATCAAGAAAGCAAACAAACAAACAAACAAAAAACACTATGTGAGATGTTTTATTCCCACAAACACGGTTAAAGTAGGAAATGAAATTCAGCAATTATTAATGGAAAAATTTTAATCATTGACAGTCAAAAAGTCAAAAGTCATAGTCAATGCACATAAAACAAACAGCAGATCTTTAGAGCGATCTGAAGGCTCGAATTATGTTTAAACAAAATGAAATGCAGATTTAGGGATGGATTCATTGTTTGATCCACAAAAGAAAACAAGCAAGCATATACACATTAAGAACCATTACACCATTTTGTTTTATTGTGTATGATGTCTGAGTGGTAGATGATACAACATCATGTATATAAAAAAAAACAAGTAGACAAACAAACTGCTTAAAGAAAGCTTAATAAGCTAGTGTAAAGACAATTAGTGCAGAGATTAGCAAACGTATCTTACCATATCTTGATCTCTGTGTTTAATAAATGTTGCATCTGTATAATCAACCTCCTCCTCATTACTCTGAGCTATTTGATAATAATTTACAAAATGTTAAAAAAAATTGAAATTGTGTTTCCAAGATTTTTTTACACTTCTGTATATTTGGTTGTATTTAATACTTGCCTTGTTGTTTTGCTTGTGTGTAATTTCTGCGGCGACATCTTATTAACGCAACTACAGCAGTGGCCACTAGCACCAGTAAGAGCAACACCAACAGCAACACAACAAGAAGTTTGTTTGAAGTTTGGTTGGATTCTGTAATGGATAAAACACAGTCATTAGACTACTACAGACAAACAAGCAGTGTTGGGAAGGTTACTTTGGAAATGTAATAGGTTACAGATTACAAGTTATTTGATTTAAAATGTAATAAATAGTGTAACTTTTCAATTACTTTATTAAAGTAATGTAACTTATTACTTTTAATTACTTTTTGATTACTTTTCTAAATTTCTAAAATTTTGTTAGAGAGAGTTAACCTTACAGTAGCACTTAACACTGATTACTGTCAGACTTTCAAAATCCTTTATCACTTGAATTAAGATTATAATAAGTAAGGGATAACATACATCTTTATTTTGCGATAACAACTGGCTGAATGTACATTGTCTCACTTATTACACAGCTGCTTGATAGATTATTTAGTTGTTTCGTGTCAAAATTATTAGACATGAAACACTGATCTAAGTTGAAATATTTGAACGCAAAGCTTCCATGAAGAAATCAGTTGCTAGCAAACGGCAAGTTCAAACTAGACATTTTAGGGATACAGTGCAGTCATACCACTTTTCTTACACAACATTTCACCACATAAATAATGAAGTAGTAGTACTAGTTTGTCAGTTAAGAAATTATCGACATAATATTGAATTAAGCTTTAATATTTTATTAGCTACCCAAACGCAAAGCTTCCGCCAAGAAAAATGATCAAGCATATAGCACTGACTTAAGTTGCCCCGAATGAGCCTGAGCTGTGTAATGATTTAATTTAAAGCACAGCCACCACAAATGCAGCCTTTTTTTTTTTTTTTTTTACTTATATTTTTGGGCTTTTTATGCCTTTTATTGTGATAGGACAGTAGAGAGATGACAAGAAAGAGCTGTGAGGAGAGAGGGGAGCAGGACTGGCAAAGGACCTCGAGACGGGAATCGAACTCGTGTCACCGTGAGCGCAGTTGCACTATATGTCATAACAAGATCATAACATAAATAACATCATAACAAAAATAGTTTAATAGCTATGATACTGGGTTTGAAATCAAATATTTGCATAGTTATGACAGAAAACACTAGCATCTAACAATGCCTTGGAAAAAAAATAAAGTTTATGCATAAACCCAAATATGAAATAAAACAGTTATCGAATAAGCATGTGTCCTGAACTCCTGAAACATTGCTGTCTCATTTTAGAGCAGTCAATGTGATTTATGAAAGAAGTCAATTAAATCTGTAAGTGGGGGTGGGTGGGTGAAAAAATTCAGATGTAATCCCCTTTGTAATCACTGGCATTTTTCAAAAGTAACTGTAATTTAATTACATATTTTTTCTCAATAACTGTAACTAATTACAATTAAATTTATTTTGTAATTAAATTACGTAATTCCGTTACATGTAACTAGTTACTCCCCAACACTGCAAACAAGATAGTATTTTCTATATTGAAAAAAAACATATTATTCCAAATCTTGCTCAGTGTACTCCTCTAAACTGAATAAAAGTGATTTCCCAGCTAACTAATTTATGTTTTAAAAAATATCCAGTTTTCTTGTCATAATTAGAATATTGAAAGGTTTTGATAATGTTAGTACAGCACTCTCCTACCTGTATTGTTCTTACTTTTTTTTAATATTCCAAGAAGGTCAATGAAAACATTCATCAAGAATAAAATGGATGTTCCAAAAATGTTGTTCTCAGAATGTGTTCTCTCAACCATAACCATAACTTTCATTAAACACAACATGATGAAGACATTCCAAGAACATTGTTCTAAGAATGTTTCTCTTAACATCATAAGAATGCAAATATCAATAAAATTGTGTTAATGTTATAAGTAAGTTCTAAAAATGTTTGTTGTATCTTAACCTTTACAGAATATTAGTGAAAGTTGCATGAATATTCCATGTTAGCTGGGATGCTATATTCTAGCTAAGAATATAACCTTCAAATAATGTGCTGGGAAACTCAAATCTAAGAGCACACCTAAAAAGGTGTAATTAATTCAAATGCTTAAGAGACAACGCAAGTTCACCTGCTTCTATAAAACGTTTAAGAAATAAACCAGCATGACATTATTAACTGGATCAGTTGGACTCTAAGGGAGTTTTTACACTTTTTGGCAGTTATCAGGTCAAAGTGAAAGCAATTCTGACACAGTAAATGTGCTCAGTGTGAAAGTCCCAACTATACTGTTGTACCTGAACTTGGTTGACAGAGTCCACTGATGTCCAGATATGTGATCTGGTTGCTGATGGGATTGTTGATCACACAGCTGTAGGTGTTTTTATCCTGGTATTCCACCTCCAGAGGTAGAGAGAGACTGATGCTGAGATCAGACACACTGATGCTGGACAATAAACTGTTTTCTTTGTACCAGGAGAGAGTCACATCACTCACATTCAACACCGAACACAGCAGTGAACATGTGGACACTAATGATCCTGATAATGATGAAGTAAAATTTTGTGAAGAGTCTCTGATAATGACAGGAACAGGCAGAATACCTGTAATAACATGAAAAAAAACATATGTCAGGAACAATCAGTTACTATAATGACATGTAAAGATCCTCTAATGTCATTGATCAATAAATAACAATGTGATTCCAGATGATCAGCTTTGCATTTAATAATGATTTATTCATTTTACTCACCATAAACATGAACACTGAAGCTCTTGTGTTTAATTTCTCCACCGATGATATGTACTTTATAAAGTCCAGAGTGTAATTTGTTGGTGTTTGTGATGGTCAGAGATCCTGTCTGATCATCTATCTGTAGTCTGTCTCTGAATCTTTTATTCTCACCATTATCATAAATAGAGATGATTTGTTTATAGATTTCAGATATACGAGCCTCTGAACTGTTAAGTCTAAATGTCCACAGTATCTGATCATCTCTCTTTCTTTCAGTAAAATCGTTGTTTAAAGTGACAGAATCTCCCTCCATCACTGATATTGTCACAGTTTCATCTGTATAAACACCAGACAAACCTGAAGAAAAGAGTCGGCACAACAGTCACAGATTATCACCTCAGATATCTTTCAGAGTTTATTTGAAAACAAAAAATAAAACTCCATTACAATTTATTAAACATAAAAATGAATAAGTATGAACTATTACACAACTGTTTTACACAGTGTCATAATGAAATGTGGGAATAGGGATAGTTTGCCTAAAATGAAGCTTCTGTCATCATTTACTCACCCTCATCTCATTCCAAACCCGTATGACTGATTTCCATCTGTGGAGCACAAAAGAAGATAATCTGTGTTTTCTTTGTCAATACAGTGAAAGTCAATTGTTTGGACCCCACTGCTTATCAGAATATCTCCTTTGTGTTTCACAGATAAAGAACATCACAACATGAAAGACATAAAGGTGAATAAATGATGACGCTTTTCACTAGTTGTCAAATGTGTTGGCTTATTCTCTTGGGTGCTACAGTATTATTCACTTTGTGAATGTTTAAAAAGAGGAAACTGCAAAACACCTTCTTTTATAGGATATTTACAAGTCGTACAGGTTTGGAACCACAAAGGACAGTGAAGTTACATTTTGGGCTAAAGCTATACTTTTAAAGTGATTATCTTATGTAGGCTACAAATTAAATTGTATGTATTTTGGCTAACTGTGCAGCTTTAAATGCTGTGAATTGCCCATTCGATTTATTATTTAACATTCCTGGGTCGGAATTTACAAACTCTAAGCGAAAATTAAACGAAGATGTTGTTTTAGTTTACACTATAACTTTAATAAGCATTCCTGTTTTCATCCAGACTAGAACATACTAGAATAGTTTGACTGTGGCACAAGAACTGAATGAAGCAATAAAAACATAACTTACCACTTAAAAGACACAGACAAAAACAGAAAAATGCATGAAACACCATATTCGTTAAAAGCCAAAACAGTGTGTAAGCATAAAACCCGACATGTCTGAAAATAATATTCAGAGAGCTCTTCGCGTAGACAAAACCTACAACAAAAGGGCGGTGTCTAACTAGGCTACTGATGCAGTTTCACTGCTTGTGGTTTTTGGCAGTTTGTCCGATAAATAATTAAATACCACATACAAACTATTTTTACTTTTTATATTCATTTAAAACGTTTAAATGAAGCCCAGAAAAAAATGCTTGCTTATACACAATCATCATTTGCTTTTGCAGTGATTTGTTTGTTTTTTGTCCTGCGTTTTATTTTATTTAGGAAAGGAGCGTTCTGTTACATCATGTAAAACCAAACGCCGTTTTTTTACGCCATCAAATCTATTTGGAGCAAGCGTTTAAACGTGTTTTTTTTTTTTTTTTGTGCATGTGCTTGGAGAAATTAATGTTAGATATCCGAGAACACAGATGAAACATGAGACAGTGTGGTGTGTAATATAGGTAAATCTTACTATTTTATTAAAAATAAAGAGCAGAATGTTAAAAATAACATAATATAGAAGGTTCGTGTCGCCAGTTTTGTAAAATGAAAAGAACTAAAGGTATTATTTAATTGTGTGTGTGTGTGTGTACGATACATAAAATGCTAGCTGTGAGCCTTGGAGTCAGCCTCCACAGAATGCTATAAAACACAATAAATAATTAAAATTTTCAGATGTGATGGAAAATGACAGTGCTGGTTATGGAGTGTGAAAAGCTGCTTAAACAAGTTTATATTTTCCAAGGGAAAGGCGCCATAGTTACAGTATGCAAAACATGCAAACAGTCCTTTATTCTTTTCGAATTGCACAGGCCTAAAGCCAACGTGCAAATGTGAATCGCACTTACGTTTACAAACACACTTCACACTTTCAAGGTATTTTTTCACATATGAGAAGGAGGTGGTAGGTAGTTTATGTACATCGATATTTTCTGTAGCTTTACTCTTCCTTCCTATAATCATGACATTGAAAAATTATAGTGTCGCTAGGTTACGTGACTAAGACTAACTTTAATCAGAGTCTCATGAATGTATTTAAACAATTGTTTAAGCATATTCATGAGACTCAGAATAAAGTTGGCCTTAGTCCCATAATTTATGATGTGTCTGATGTTTCTCCTGATTGATATTGAAATTTCGAAGAAGAAAATGAAATATAAATCAATTAATTAAAAAAAAAAAAAGAATCAAATGTATGGGGAGCAGTGGTCCTGATGACAAATACAGATATACGTTTCCTCAAGCTGTTGTAGAGCTTTTGTTTCAGGTTAATGTAAGCTAATTTAACTGGTATTTGGCACTTTAATGAGGGTTTGAACAAAATGAAACCATTTCTTCAACAAGGATGAACATCATGACCCTAGATGATAGACAGTGCTATATTTGAACTCAAAACGTTAGTTTGCTGTAAGACAAAGTTAAGGGACAAGATGCCCTTCACCTAACCACCAACCCACCCACACACACGTAAGCACTCGCAACACACCTACCACATGCAATCAATAGCCAGTAGCCTTCACAGACCACAGCGCATCTTGCATTTGCTCAGAAACGGAGTTGGAAACTGTGTCACAGTGCAATCAAAACCTCATGTGCTTTCCAAAACAAAACATAACTCAGAACTCAGGTTCTGTGCAGAATTGGAAAGGCACCTGCATAACACATATGCAATGAAAACTGTACTTTCCATAATAGACATGAGATGATTTGCTCCACAAAGCTTTGCATATCTACTATGAACTTTATTTGCATGTACGTTTGTGTTGATTTCATCACACTGCTTTGCCTGTTTGAAACGTATGCTTATTCTTATTTGTTGCAGCAAAGATCAGCGTGAACTCTCTATTGTGGAAGACATTCATATATGTAGCAATTTACTAACTGATGATAAACTATTTAATCTACAAGCAAAACCGAATAAAATAGTTAGTAAATATTATCTGTAAGTCAAGTATTTAAAAAAACAAAAAAAGTAAAGATACGTTAGTATTGCTCCTATTGGTCGCTTTGAAAATATGAGTCTACAGCAAATGTTTTAAATGCTTTATTACTGGAAAAGCAATACCAGTAACTGGCTCCATGCTGGTATAAACAGATAAAGTATTTTGTCCACATCACTATAAATGCATGTTTGCAGTAAATTGTGCAGTGTCTAATTTTGACCGTGAAGCTGAGGGTATTTTTGCATATAAATCTGCTAACATAATCTTTGATAAAGCATTATGAGATCATCTATAGGCCAGTTTTCTGTCATGAGTATCTGCATCTGATGAAACTAGGCAACACACTCAATAACATGTTTCCTGAATGTCATGGTTAAGTTTTAATATAGTCTGACACATCAACAGTGATGCTCGCTATAGCTGGACATCTTTCACACCACCAGCTCTGTATATTTATGTTTTTCTCTACTCAGTCTTAGGTCTATAATTAATAAATTGCACAGCTTAGGTGCTTTCTGAGGTATTATTTTTGTATATAAAAATAACAAAGGCATCTAAATAAAATGGTGCCTGATAGCATTGCTTTTCTTTATGAAGATGGAAAACCCATGTTTGCATCGCCCCTTTCACTTGTTTACACCCCATATTCGGTGAAACCATCTCTTTTAACAATCTCTGGGCAAGCCATTTCACATAAAAAAAATAAACAAATAAATAAAATAAAATAAAACGTATGCCATCACATTATTGAATCATTCTCCAAAAATGTACATTTCACAACTGCAACTCAACTTTAACCCTGCTGACACCAGTTACATGAAAGCAAGGGAAAACTGTTGGTTTTAATTCATTTATATGATAAATGACTTATTTTGTACACTTTTAGACATTGCACTAATGCTTAACCTCTGAAATCTAAAAGAATAAAAGCTTGTACATGTCATAGATTTGCCATTTTATTATTCACATATTATTTAAACACTTCAACTAGCAATCTCTTTTTCCTCTTTCATTTTTTAATACAATGGCCCACCTGCAGCTTATGTACAGTACAAACAGATGGTCTGTGGGGGCAGGGTATTTCCAGAACATCTAAAATTACAGCTCAAATAAACATCAGGCACTACAGAACAAAGTCCTTTTCATAGTAATGTCAGAAAGGCGCCCATAGGGAAGTATTAAAGTCCATGTTAAAGGAGTAGGCCATATTTAAATTTAAACAAATTAAAAACAAATCTGTGGGGAACAGACAAAGCTCTTTCGGTCTTAATTTTATAAGATGGACTGTTGTGCATTGTGCAGTGCAGTCAAAAGGGAAAATAAAAGTGAAGGTAGAGGGAAAATATCTGTGACTATTGAATATTTTAAATTTTATTCGCAATGAGGGGGTGTTGTTAATTCACATATTAATTATAGTTATTATTATTATTTAGTCATAATAAATTCTTTACAATGTACAAAATATAAAACGTACAGTAAGCATCACAACAATTCACTCTCTCTAATACAAACCGGTAACACTACTGTCATAAAAAAACGATCAATTTGCATGTGACAGAGAGTGACCAATGTTATTGCTCCTATGGACCACAGAGGGCAGAAAAGCTTACAAGCCTTCATGATTCACATCTTCACATTACCATTTTAAATTGGTGATATATTTGAATGGAATGAATGTAACTTTAACATATTTAATTGATTTGATTAATTATGGAAAATAGAATCCAACAACCAGATCCCACTGTTCTTAATTGTTGTTTGAGGAGTCTACAAGTTAATATCATCCTTTGTAAAATAAGGGGAAATATTTAACTTGACCCAGGCTTTAAATTCCCCCCTGGACTATATAAATGAATTAGTAATAAAATATAGCCTACATAAATGTGGAAGTGAGATAAGCAGCTGTTCATTATCATTGGCGTGCTTATGATTGTCTTTTTGCACGATATAAAAACATCGCCCCCTGCTGTTTGTTTTTGTTTTGTCTTACCGTACTTACTCAGATGTGATGTTATGACTACCACAGAACAGTAGCCTTGCCCACCAAAGCAAAGATGACCAATCAGACATTTTTTTTTTTTTTTTTTTTTTATCAAAAACAAAAAAAACAAAAACAAAAAACAACAACAACAACAACAACAACAAAAAACACCTAAAAGCCCCACTTCACATGATGACATGTTCTCTTTAAATAACTAAACATAATTTAATGCAATTACCAGTTAAATACATAACACCATTCTGGACAAGCAGGAACAGACAAAGAAAAGAGAAACTTCGGAAAATCACATTAGATCATCTGAACGTCATGCTGATTGTTCACACAGCTGTTTTCAGTATAACATTCAGTTGTGGATGTGATATAAAAAAATGCACTTTTATCACAAAATTTCTTGTGTGCATTTACCAAAAAGAATAAACCACATGCTTAATGCATGCTAATAACACTTCAACCTGCTTCAAAGGCCTTAGAATATTTTCAAATTTACCATATTCCTTCGCATATGAAATATGAATAAAAGTTTTAAAATGAACACAAAATTTACCCTCAATAAAGACTTTTTTGTAGATCAAGTGTGTTTCAAGTGTGGATCTGTACTTCCAGATGTGATGCTGCGTAGAGCCGTATCAAGCGATGATTTTGATAATCAATCAAAATCAGAGATTAGTTAGTTAAATTAAGAGTTAGTTAAAATGTAGTTATACCCATTCTAACTAATAAATAAAACAAGGAAATCAATTAAAATTGTCATTTTGATCAACTTTGAGTCAACTGAATTGATCACGTTCAAGTTTTCTGTCCTCCTCAGAAGTCATCAATACACCAACCTTACTTCTAGAAATGAAACAGAAAAATAAAAGGGCATGTATTTTTAGAACACATAGGCGACTTAAATATTTATCTACTAACTATCATTAGTTCATTGATAGTTATCAATAGTACAGAACTACAAATATTATTCAATTAAAAAGCACTCTATAATTTAGAATGAATTGTTTGTTTGTTTGTTTATTTTTAAAGAAACAGGATTGGTTAATAGAATTGATTTTACAATTGTTATAAACTTCCTTACCTTTATGCGCTCCACACTCCTTTCCAGAAGGTGGCGGGAATGCACATTTTAAGTTGGTATGCCAACCGCCACTAAACTCCAGACGAAGAAGAAAACAAGCAGTAGTAGTCACCGTTATCGCCATAACACATCTTTGTGCCTTCTGATGTGAGGTAATTTGTATATTTTTAATTATAAAAAAATTCAGCTTGTTGATACAACATTTTACAGCGCCATTTCTGTTTTGTTTTAATCTGGTACAGTTCTATTTGTTCTTTTTTTCTGGCAACTGCTGACTGAAATAAACATTTAGCCTAGCAGCAGGATTGCCAACCATTCCACATAAAACGGAAACGTCCCGTGTTTAAGACATAATTTTTTCCTGTATATGCAGGCATACGCCGCATGAACATCCAGACCATATGAATAACAAACCCTAAATTGAAACTAATTCATTTCTGGGCAAATCATTGTTTGTTTTGCAAACGTTTGATGAAGGCTTTAAGACCCAGCAGAATACTCAGCCGGCTGGTCGCTCACGCGTCACAGCGAGAGGTTGATGAGATTTATTATGCATTGGTGTAAATACATTGTAATAAATACAAAAAAACATCTCCTAAATTACTACTACTACACGACTGGTGCAGATTATTTTTAGAATTCATTCTTTTTGGAATTAGATTGTACATAAATAGGCTAAGCAGTACACGCGATTGTGTCTAAGAACCAATCTATAAAGCTTATATACACATGCAGATGAAATGACATACACTGTGTGGTACAGTGCAAATATTTTGTGTGTCCCTTGTTTTTTTAACAATGTGTTGTCCAAAATGCATTGTTGTCCAAAACATGAGAATGCTTCATATTTATAAGCACTTCAGGTTAAACAAAAACTGACTGTAATTTGACAGATGAGTGTGCTGTTTAATGCCTCTGACCTTTTTTCCTGAGCATGTAACTTGCGTTTTATGGTTATATACATATCTGTAAAATGTTAGAAAGGCTAGAAAGATATAATACTTAGACTATCTAAATTTGCTTTTAAAACAAATTAAATAACTTTACATTTCATTAGAAGGTTAAGCACAAACAAATTGATTTAAGTGTGTGAATTAATGAAAGCATCAATTTGATAACCAATTTATTTTTGATTTAGGCAGATCTGCTCCTCCAGCCGCACAGGAATTCACCAACAGTTCAGCTCCTCCCACAACAGTTTATGAAAGAAAGTCAAAACCATGACTGATCCAGAACCCTGTGGAATAAAACAGGAAGATACTGAACAACAAATAGGTGGGTTTATATTCCTCATTCTTCAATAAGATTACAAAACTTCAAGCAGTTCATCAGATTCAGTGGTTGCAGTTATCAAGTAAATCATGTAATAACAGAAAAGACGAGAAGTTACAAGTTACAGCGGTTAATTGTTTTGATGATTACTTTGAGTTGAGGCTCAGCTAGCTAGCGTGGATGAATATGATAGATTGCGGCGTACTGGCACCTGTGGTTAAAGGCATTAACAGTGCATTAGTCACTAATGCCATCAAAACTCGGAAACTGAAGTAAAACAAAGGCTTGTGAATGCATCAAAATGTTTGTACTTACTACTGTTATTTCAGGGTTAAAATGTCCTTTTCCTTTTACATTTTTTTCTTTACTGAAAACCTTTGTTAATTTAACTTTTTACTTTCATTTTAGACCTGAAAGAAGAGAACAAGGAGATTAAAGAACCGACTGAAGAGGGGGAGAACCATCATGTAAAAACCGAAGAAACATCTTGGAATCAAGATAAAATATGTTTAATTTGCACTCATTGTGGAGAGAGTTTCTCGTGCAAGGAAACTCTTGATATTCACATAAAATTTCATCTTGAAGGGTTTTCAGATTACCTGAAGGACCACCTGAAAGTTCATACAAAGGAGAAGCCTTATGTATGTTATTTATGTGGAAAGAGTTTTAGTCAGATGGGCGCATTTAACAAACACCAGAAAATACACAGCGGTGTGAAGGACCATGCTTGCTCTGAATGTGGGAAGACATTTTTTACAGATAGTGCACTGAAAGTGCACCAGATAGTTCACACTACAGAAACACCTTACAAGTGTTCGCACTGTGACAAGAGATTCAAACGGTCCGAATATCTGAGAAGACATGAGAGGATCCACACTGGAGAGAAGCCATACACATGTGATCAATGTGGGAAGAGTTTCGGACGAAAAGGACATCTTAACAAACACTTGACAGTCCACACTGGAGAGAAGCCGCATGCATGTGGTCAGTGTGGGAAGAGTTTTACACAAAAAGAATACCTTAAGGAACACATGAAACTCCACACTGGAGAAAAACCACACACATGTGAACAATGTGGGAAGAGTTTCAGATTATCAAGTTGTTTTAAAATGCACCTGCGTACTCATTCTAGTGAAAGACTATATAACTGTGAGCATTGTGGTAAACATTTTTTTAGGACAAGTGCCCTGAAGAGGCATATGAAAGTTCATACCAAGGAGAAGCCTCACATGTGTTCTTTGTGTGGAAAGAGTTTTAGTGAGCTGGATGCTTTAAGAATACACCAGAAAAGACACAGCGGTGTGAAGGATCATATTTGCTGTGAGTGTGGCAAGGCTTTTACTACAGATGCTGAAGTGAAAATGCACCAGCGAATTCACACTACAGAAACACCTTACAAGTGTTCACACTGTCAAAAAACATTCAAACGGTTAGTATACCTGAAAGTACATCAGAGGATCCACACTGGAGAGAAGCCATATCACTGCCATTCATGTGGCAAGAGTTTCACTCAGTTATCTTCTCTAATCTGTCATAAAAAGAAATGCATGTCTGAAATTACACTAAGTACAGCAGTCAGCATTTGAAGTGGATCAAAACCTTCCTAAAATCAAAACAAGACTGATTCTTGTCTTAGGACAACTTTGATTAACTTTTTTGATCCACTTCTAATGTTGACTACTCTAGTTCAGATGTTGATTTGTCCTTCCAGGTGTGTTGCTGTGTAGAGGCTCTTCAAGCGATTCTTTTGAAAATCATTTAATCAGAAATTAATAGAACAGTTAATTCACTTGATTATTTCAGAGATATAGTAGTAGCTATTATCGATTATTTAGCTTTTGCAGTTAAAATGTTGTATATCTATTCGAAACTAGTAAATAAAACAAGGAAATCACTTGAAAATGTCTTTTTCATAAACTATGAGTAAACTGAATTGATCTCCTTCAGGTTTTCTGTCCTCCTCAGAAGTCATCAATACACCAACTTAGAACTGAAACCGTAAAACAAAAGGGCATTTATGTCAGAACAGATAGGGGGCTAAAACGTTCATCTACACACTGTCATTACTTAAATAGAATTACAATACTGTTCAGTTATTATAATACAAATATATTGATATATTTTTTGTGTATTCTTCAATGAAATGTATTTAATAGGGCCCTAGTAATCTTGGCCGCCGCATCATTAAGCTGTAACGGGAATGGAGACAGCAAGCTGAGGCATGGATCTATATGTATTAGAATTTTAATAAAAAGACAGGAAAACACGAGAAAAGTATGCAAGAACTCAGATAATCTGAAGATTTTTATTATGAAGTATTTTTCCAAAATTGTTTTTTAACAGCATTTTCAATAGCACTTTTGTGTTTGTGGAAATTAATCTCTTAACACTAAATGCTAATAATGTGTCCACTTGGAGACCACAGACAGTTGTGATTCATTGCACTGCATTAACAGAAGGCCAGTTAATGTGAAGATTTTTAATACAAAGTATTTTACCAAAATTAAGTTATAATAGTATTTTCGTGTCATGACTGTGGGGATGGGAACGTGTGCAACATGCACACTTACTAGACCATCTCTTTACAGGAGGACTCTATAGTGTCCAGATTTCTGAAATCGAAACCAGGGACATTTCCTAATTCAGTGGTTAAAATATAATTGAAACCTCACTTATTTTTTTCTGTTAATTTAAAAAATGCACTTGTTTTTATCTATTAATTAAAAAAAATTGGGACAATAAATTTGTGTATGTTTTTGTTTTAAAATTGTTGTGGTTTCTAAATACTACTATTATAATTAATAATTCAAATGATGTTTGAACTGTCGAACTGACACTGGTTTTAACACCTATTGCAAATAGCAAACAGATCAAAATGGTATTCTAAATAAAACTGACTTTACAAAACCATATTACAAAAAAGATACAAGATCATATGATAAATAAAATTAACAAATATTTCATGCTTTTTAACTATAATTACTATTTTTATTTTTCTGTGAATATAGCCAATACTATATAATAATAATAACAACAACACCATTAATAATAATAATTACAACTTTTTAAATTTTTGAAATATTAATGTTTATACTTTTGGAAATGTATCTATCCTTAACGAGGCGCATAATTTGACATTTTAGGCTTATTTTGAGCACAAATATGTGCTTTTTGCAAATGTAATTGTTTCTTGTGTGATTGTTTAATTGATGTTTCTCACTAAGCAACTGCATGCAAGATTTTTCCATAATTAACCTCACCTAATTGTTATATATATAATATAATATACACACATACACACAATCTTCTTTCAGTCTAAAGTAATGACGTATATGCATGGTCAAGGCTGATTGGCCTTTTACCACTAAGAAACCTTTTTACACGCCCATTTCTCCGACGTGCATTAGCTGTCTCTAAAACAAGAAGAAAAAGTAGTCACCGCTAACACCATCACGCAGCTTTGAGTCTTCTGAGGTGAGATAATTATTATATTTATACAATTATAAAAGCACAGCTTGTTAAAGCAACATTTTACAGGGTCATTTCTGTGTTGTTTTAATGTGGTACAGCTATATTTGTGCGTCTTTTCTGGTGTCTGCTAACTGAAATAAACATTTAGCCTAGCAGTAGGGTTGCCAGCCACTCCGAATTATGCGGAATCGTCCCATATTCAAGACATTATATTGCCCCGTATACGCAGGCATACGCCGTATGACCACCCAAACAATATATTACTCTAATTTGAAAGTAGTGGATTTTTGGACAACCCATCGTTTGGTATGCAAACGTTTGCTGAAGGCGTTAAGACCCAGCAGAATCCTCAGCCGGCTGGTCGCTCCCGCGTCACAGCAAGAGGTTGATGAGATTTATTCTGAGATTTATTTTTATTGGTGTCTATGGTGTGATAAATTCACAAACCTATCTCCTAGTTACTACTACACGACTGGTGCAGATTCTTTTTAGAATGAATTATTTTTGGAATTAAACTGTACATCAGTAGGCTATGCAAAACACATGTTTGTAACAACCATTCTATACATAGGCAAGCTTTTGAGTTTTGTGAGAATTCCCACAGCGGGTTGGGTGGGGATGTATATATCCATAAACACCATATAGTAGTTAACATTATGATGGTAGTGTTTCTATCATAAAATTTTGTGATAAATAACTCTTGCACTGCTGCTATTCTATTAACATTTTACTACAACAAGAATAGTGATGTACAGTGAGAGAATTGCAAGATTTACTAGTGTTTTACTTTATTTTCTTATTAATAAAGTATTTTTAAATTATTTTGAGAAGAAAAGTTAAATATTTCTTCTTTAATCTGAGAATCTTAAAAATTACACTGCATTTACATTGCTTAGTGAATATCTATTCTTTGACAAATTATGTTTTTCACCCGTTCACTAAAAAGGTGTCACTTTGGTTCATGGCGATCTCAAAAAGTTCCTATATAATTACTGAACACTTATTTACATTGTGTTACTAATGGCCAAAATGAGGTACTCTAGATGTATGTTTTTCTTGATTGGTTTTCCCTCTCAACCCAAGTTCACTGAAGACATGTAAACAGTCAGATAAAATAAGAAAAAGAATGACAAAGAATTACTAATTACAAACAATATGACAAAAAACTACATAAATTGTACAAACAAAGTAATCAAATATATAAAAAACAGATTGAGACAGCACTGCTTCATGTCATGCCATACCCCTCATAGCAGGCACACATCTTTTACATGAGATTGGTTTCTGAGATTGGCAAACTGAGAGATCACCAATCCAATCTTCAGTAGCAATTATCTGCCAATAGTGATCGGTAGCTGATCAATCGGAGCACCTCTATGGCGGAGGACGCAGAGTAAGCTACTGCGGGAAATGTACAATGTTCAAATGTTGAAGTTGTCTGAAACGTGAGAATGATTTTATACAAATTAATGATAGAATCAATTGGATAACTGATTTATTTTTTTTGCTCCTCCATTCACACAGGAATTTACGTACAGTTCAGCTCCTTCCACAAAAGTTTATGAAAGAAAGTCGGAAGCATGACTGATCCGGAACCCTGCAGAATAAAACAAGAAGATACTGAACAACAAATAGGTTGGTATATATACTTCATTCTTCAATAAGGTTATAAAACATCAAGTAGTTCATCAGATTCAGTGGTTGCAGTTAGAAAAATCCTAAAAGCTGCAATGACAGTTAAAGCTGTTTTTTTTTTTTTTTTTACCCATCAGACTAACACATATGTATATGTATGCATGTATGTATGATTCAACCAAATCAGCTTCTCTTCATCTATAAGTGGCTTTCAGTTAATGTCTTTTAACATCAGTCATTCAAGCATTTTTATGATAGAATTAGAATTAGAACTAAAACATGGTAACCATGTATGAATAAAATGTATTAATGCATATTTCATCACCTTAGAATTATAAGGTTATATCTGACATTTTTTTTTGTCAAAAATGAGTTATTCACATATTCTTATTCTGTGACAACTTTTTTCACATTATTAATTTACATTATGTGATGTTTCTTTTGTAAGCTGTGTACATTTTGGGCCTCTTTTTAGAAAACAAAAATGGTTCTACAGAAGTCTATGGAATGCAAAATCTTTAAAGCTCAATATCTCAAAAGTACTCAGGATGCAAACAGAACGTTATAATTCTAAAGCTGCATTCACACTAGCAGCGACTTTTGTCACCAGCGGCTGGCGATGAGGTTGCTAGTGGGCGTTCTCACTACTGGTACTGGTACTACTGGTAGCGAATCAGGTTTTTTGCTGCTAAATACAAATATTTTGGAGGCAAAAGACTAAATATAATATAAATATAAATTAAAATCTGTACATACATCACTGTTGGTCATTCAGTTTTTCTGAAGAAAATTTTTTTAGTACTACTAATTATACTACTACTAATAACAATGTAAAATGCACTAAGATCTGATGAGCTGCTGGGTTAATGAATTTTAAAGTTGTCTGTGTTCACTTGAACTGATTTGCTGAAATCAAAACAGTGATGTAATAGGTGAGTGACCGTGACATAATAGGTGAGTGCCAGCCAAAGAGGTTACCTTTTGCATGTTAGTTCCACCTACTACCAAAGAATATAATTTACATGTAGCGCATCAATTTTACGTGCTCTCCTTCTCTTTGCATGTTTGAGAGAAACACTGAGCACTCTCAGCTAATCGATGGCGAATCGATTAATCGTGTAGAGCCCTTTGAAGCTGCATTGAAACTGCAATTTGAACCTTCAAACCATTGGCCACCATAGAATTCCACTATATGGAAGAAAAACATTGGAATGTTTGCCTCAAAAAGCTTAATTTCTTCGCAGCTGAAGAAAGAAAGACATGCACATCTTGGATGACATTCCTGAGCTCGTCCCTTGCATGAGCCGTGCTCATCGAGATGGATTGCTTGTTGTAGAGCATTTATCTCTCCTTGCTGCACTCACAGCTTTCTCTCAGGAGCCTAAGTTGAGGAAACAGTGGAGTCGCTGGCCAGAATAAACAGAACTGAGTGAGCTCACACTGGCCCAAATACGCTGTGCATCACTTTCCCTACAGTAACCAACGGTTTTGTCTCTTTGAGGGTTCCAGTTGGACACCATGGAGGACTCTGTCCTCTACAGCCAAAGAAGCCAGGTGATGTTTTTTTCTGCCTTTCATTTGATAGCACAGTGGAGATTTGACAGAAAGTGAGTGGGGAAGAGAGACAGAGGAAGGATGGGATCTGGAAAGGTCTGTGAACTGGGATTCGAACTCGAGAAGCAGAAGCTGCCAGAAGCACAACTCTGCCATATGTCGGCGTAGGCCGTCAGTGGCGAGATCTTTGGCTGAATTTAACAGAGCTCAAGGACACCAATAAGTCGTCCTCCTTTACTCCCCTCTCTCTCCATCAGGTCTATTGGTTCTGCATTGGATGGCTTTGCTGAATGTTTTACAGCAAGAAATTATCACAAGTGGTGCTCCATTTCCTTCCTAAATGACTAGTTCTTTTGCTACCTTGAGTCGCCCCAAGCTGTCATTTACTCAGTAGCACTCCAGACCATTATCTGCTCAGCCCCAGCCTAACACTTCATTCCTCCCCAAGTGAGACAGTTTTTCTACTGCTTCCAGTCACTCCAAAGTGTCATGACTCAGCAGACCCTGACCCTGAGCAGCCCCAGCAGCTTTGATGCTCCAAGACCGAGGTGGTTAATTTCCGTCAAGGCTGGACAACCCTCAAACCCCCTCCTGTCGGGGCATGGTTTACACTTTGGTCTCGGACAACGATGCCCACGTCCTCCATGCTGAAGTCCAACCCCTGTTAGCAAAGGGTGCCATGGAGAGAGCCACAGGCCACAGCGATTTAAGCTTTTACGGTCACTACTTCTTCATTCCAAAGAAGGATAGCAGCCTCAGGCCCATCCTCGATTTGAGACATTTGAACTGCACCCTGAAAAAGCATCCATTTACAATGCTACTCTTGAAGCGAATCCACTTGTGAATAGTCCCAGGGGATTGGTTTTATTGGTGGATCTGAAAGATAGCCCCCGTCACAGATCATTTTTGAGATTCACATTTGAGAAGGTGGCTTACAGTCTGTTCCATCCTGGAGTTTGTTCATAGTATGTACAGCTCTGTGAGGCCCTCCTTTGAGTTGCTCAAGATGACCAACCTTCAACTCTCTTTTACTAAAGACTGCCCTCCTACTGACTTTGGCTTCACTCAAGTGGGCGAGCAACTTCCAGGCTTCTTAAGTTGAATTGTCCTGTCTCAAGTTTGCCCCTAATGACAGTAAAGTTTTCCTTAGACCTAGGGTGTCCAAACTCGGTCCAGGAGGGCTACTGTCCTGCAGAGTTTATCTCCAACTTACCTCAACACACCTACCTGGAAGTTTCTAGTAGGTCTAGTAAGACTTTGTTTAGCTGGTTCAGGTGTGATTAATTTGGGTTGAAGCTAAACTCTGAAGCACACTGGTCCTCCATGAGCAGGATTGAACACCCCTGCCTTAGGCTTTGTGCCTAAGGTGCTTTCAACCCCATTTCAGGGCACTAACTCTGTCTGCTCTTCCTCCCTTCATTAGTAACTAACACAATACTCATTCCTGTTATCTCACGGAACCAGGGAACATTTAGTAATAGTTCTCATTACAAAGCCTGTGTCTGTAATGTTTAAAAAAAAAAATAATAATAATTGGTTAAAAACATGTACCCAATTACTGTACTTACTGTTATCTCAAGTTTCACATGTTCTTTTCACATTTTTTTTTTCTTTTAAGATTTTCTAAAAACGTATTTTTTAACTAAACTTTTTTACTTTAATTTTAGACCTGATTAAAGCAAACAAGGAGATTGAAGAACTGATTGAAGAGGGGCAGAACCATCATGTAAAAACTGAAGAAACATCCTCATTGACAAGAAGGGACAAAATGTGGCCTCAGTGTGAAAAGACTCTCTCATGCACGCAAAATCTTGATATTCACATAAACTGTCATCTTGATGGGAATCTGTACAAATGTGATCAGTGTGAAAAGACTTTCACAATAAAAGGAAACCTTACAAAGCACATGAATATCCACACTGGGGAAAAGCCATACACATGTGCTCAATGTGGGAAGAGCTTCAGACTAAAAGTAATCCTTAAAAAACACATGGATATCCACGCTGGGGAGAAGCCATACACGTGTGGTCAATGTAGAAGGAGCTTCAGACTAAAAGCAACCCTTAAACAACACATGAAAATCCACACTGGAGAGAAGCCCTACACATGCAGTCAGTGTGGGAAGAGCTTCAGACTAAAAGCTACCCTTATCGAACACACAAG
Organism: Cirrhinus mrigala; assembly: GCA_036247105.1. Classification (NCBI taxonomy): domain Eukaryota; kingdom Metazoa; phylum Chordata; class Actinopteri; order Cypriniformes; family Cyprinidae; genus Cirrhinus; species Cirrhinus mrigala. Next base: position 29,477,244 of record CM070028.1, read on the forward strand.
GATCCATACTGGAGAGAAGCCGTACACATGTGATCAGTGTGGGAAGAGTTTCACACAAAAAGGATACCGTGATGCACACCTAAAAACCCACACTGGAGAGAAGCCCTACACATGTGATCAGTGTGGGAAGAGTTTCACACAGAAAGGAGCCCTTAATGTACACATGAGGATCCACACTGGAGAGAAGCCACACAAATGTAATCATTGTGGGAAGAGTTTCAGACTTAAGCAACCACTTGACGAACACATAAGGATCCACACTGGAGAGAAGCCATACACATGTAATCAGTGTGGAAAGAGTTTCAGAAAATACGGTGGTTATAAAAAACATCTGCTTACTCATTCTAGAGAAAGACAAGAAAACTGTCACCAAAATGGTAAAAGAAAAATTAGGGCAGATTTCGTGAAGGACCGCCTGAAAGTTCATACAAAGGAAAAGCCTTATGTATGTTATTTATGTGGAAAGAGTTTTAGTCAGATGGTTGCTTTAAAAATACACCAGAAAAGACACAGCGGTGTGAAGGATCATGCTTGCTCTGAGTGTGGGAAGACTTTTTTTACATATGGTGCGATGAAAGTGCACCAGACAGTTCACACTACAGAAACACCTTACAAGTGTTCACACTGTGACAAGAGATTTAAAAGGTCAACATATCTGCAAATACATCAGAGGATCCACACTGGAGAGAAGCCCTATACATGTGATCAATGTGGGAAGAGCTTCAGACTAAAAGAAATGCTTAATCAACACATGAATATCCCACAATGGAAAGAAGCCGCACACATGTGTTCACTGTGGGAAGAATTTCAGACAAAAAGGAAACCTTAACAAACACATGAAAATCCACACTGGAGAGAAGCTACACACATGTGATCAGTGTGGGAAGGGCTTCTTAGAAAAAGGAAACCTTAAAGACCACATGAATATCCACACTGGAGAGAGGCCACATTCATGTGATCAGTGTGACAGGCGTTTTGCACATAAAGGAAACCTCATCAAACACATGAAAAGCCACACTGGGGTGAAGCCACACACATGTGATCAATGTGGGAAAAGTTTTGCAGAAAGGGCAACCCTTAATGAACACATGAGGATCCCACACTGGAGAGAAGCCGTACACATGTGATCAGTGTGGGAAGAGTTTCACACAAAGAGGAACCCTTTATGAACACATGAAAACCCACAGTAGAGAGAAGCCATTTACTTGTGATCAGTGCGGAAAGAGTTTTCAAACGAAAAGAAAGCCTTCACGATCACATGAAAATCCACACTGGAGAGAAGCCGTACACATGTGATCAGTGTGGGAGAAGTTTCACTCGAAGAGGAACCCTTTATCAACACAAGAAAACCCATACTGGAGTGAAGCCATACACATGTGAGCAATGTGGGAAGATTTTCAAGAATTTAAGGGTTTTTAGAGTACATCTGTGTACTCACTCTAGGAAAACACAATATAACGCTGACCAATGCAGTAAAAAAAAATTCGACCTGAAAGTTCATACAAAAGAGAGGCCTTACGTATGTCATTTATGTGGAAAGAGTTTTAGCCAGATGGTCGCTTTAAAAATACACCAAAAAAGACATAGCGGTGTGAGGGATTATGCTTGCTCTGAGTGTGGGAAGACTTTTTTTACAGATAGTGACCTGAAACTGCACAAGACCGTTCACACTACAGAAACACCTTACAAGTGCTCACACTGTGACAAGAGATTCAAACGGTTAATATATATGAAAATACATGAGAGGATCCACACTGGAGAGAAGCCACATGCATGTGATCATTGTGGGAAGAGCTTCCGACTTAAAGGAACCCTTAATGATCACATGAAAATCCACACGGGAGAAAAACCACATACATGTGATCAGTGTGGGAAGAGTTTTGCACAAAAAGGAAACCTTAACAAACACATGAAAATCCACACTGGAGAAAAGCCGCACATATGTGATAAATGTGGGAAGAGTTTCAGAAAATCAAGTGTTTTTAAAGTTCATCTGCTTACTCATTCTAGAGAAAGACAATATAACTGTGACCGTTGCAGTAAACAGTTTTTTACGACAGGTGCCCTAAAGAAGCACCTGAAAGTGCATACAAAGGAAAAGCCTCATGCGTGTTCTTTGTGTGGAAAGTGTTTTAGTGAGCTGTCTGCTTTAAAATATCACCAGAAAAGACACAGCGGTGTAAAGGATCATGTTTGCTCTGAGTGTGGGAAGGCTTTTTTTTACTGATAGTGAAGTGAAACAGCACCAGACAGTTCACACTACAGAAACACCTTACAAGTGTTCACACTGTGACAAGACATTCAAACGGTCAACACATCTACAAATGCATGAAAGGGATCCACACTGGAGAGAAGCCGTATCACTGCCATTCATGTGGGGAGAGATTCACTCAATTATCTTCTCTAATTTGTCATAAATTACATGTCTGCATGTCTGAAATTACAGTAAGTAGTTGAAGTTCTGATCCTGTACTTCTAGGTAGGTAGGGATGCATCAAGTAATTATTTTGATAATCGATTTAAATCAGAGGTTACTAGAATGATTCATCAACTAGTTGTTGGTTGTTTCTCAGATTAATCAGTATCTTTTATCGATTCTTCAACCTTTGGAGTTTGTTAAAATGTTGATATCCATTTTAACTAATAAATTAAACAAGGAAATCACTTCAGTTTTTGAAAATGTCTTTTTAATAAACTTTGAGTAAATTGAATTTTCTTCTTCAGGTTTTCTCTTCTGTTTAGAAGTCATCAATACACTAACTTTGCTGAGAAGTGAAACGCAAAAATAAAAGGTTGTTTCACAACACATAGGAGACTAAAAATATTCGTTTACAAACTACTCTTTCTGTAGCCAGCATTCCTGGGAACATTTGGCGTGTTTGGCTGGCGATGTTGGTTGGCGCTGCACGGTCTGGTTGGCTGTGTGGTGTCGACGTACCATGAGAGCGAGTCAAAAGCTTAGAGAGTCAGCTTCCCTCCAATCACTCTCATGGTGCCTGGTGAAAAAGGGTTACTTGAGTTATGTAAGTGGTTAAAGGTACTTGCACCTTGGCTGAGAATGCTTTTATGAAGCAAGAATAATGTAAACACTACGAACACCCTTGTAATTCGCTTCAACCTTTTCAAAACTTTATGAATGATCATTTTAGGTTCAAGTGGTGTAAGGAATTGGAAGCAAGCAGAGTATGACTGTGTTTAAAGCACGCAGTGCCATCTTTTGTTAAAAACCAAGTTCCTAATCGATTTGAGAAAGAATCAGGAGAATCAGACACTTGACCAAATTGCGTTGTCTCTGATGCTTTGGTAAAAACATGGTACTCCCAGAAAATCAAGAAAACGAGATTTAAACAATAAGACTTACAGTGTTGAACAGTATAGCAATGATTAGTTTTCAGTCGATGAATGTATGTAAACAGTTGCTCAGCTGTCTAATAAAATGCATAGTAAATTAAAACGTCTTTGGTGTTTTCCATGATTTCTATTAAATAAAACCGGGAATGGCGGTGGTACAATGTCACTGATAGGCGACGCAATGGAAAGAGTTTCAGTAAGACACTAATTTAAAACATTCTTGGAAACATTTGGGCTATAATTATGTAAGTACACAAGTCATATATATATAAAATATTGTTCTAGTGGCTTTTGGATAATTGATTGATTACTGGTTAAGGAAATTTTTTTAAATATAAAATACTGGTAAATCTAATTATTAATCAGAATAGTCATTATATAACCATTTTATTCTTTCTGCTATTACATTAGGGTCGAGATTTATATCCTTTCCTCCACATTTGTCTTTTCACATTAACTGAAAATAAAACTTTCCTACTTTAATTTTAGACCTGATGGAAGAGAATGAGGAGAGTGAAGCTGAAGAGAAACACCATGTCAAAACTGGTGAAAAATTGAAGAAGAGTCAAAGAAGAGTCCAAAAGTCTGTAACCTGCCCTCAGTGTGGAAAGAGTTTTTCACACAAACAAATTCAAGTTCACATGAAAATCCACACTGGAGAGAGGCCGCACACATGTGATCAATGTGGGAAAAGTTTTCACACAAAAAACAGGCCTTAAGGAGCACATGAAAATCCACACTGGAGAGAAGCCATATTCATGTGAACAGTGTGGGAAGAGTTTCAGTAAGGCGAACACCTTTAAATTACATCTGCGTTATCATTCTGGAAAAAGACCATATTACTGTGATCAGTGTGGTAAACAATTTTTTAGGACAGGACGCCCTGAAGAACCACCTGAGAGTTCACACAAAGGAGAAGCCTCACATTTGTTCTTTGTGTGGAAAGTGTTTTACTGAGCTGGCTGCTTTAAAAAAGCACCAGAAAAGACACAGCGGTGTGAAGAATCATATGTGCTTTGAGTGTGGGAATGTCTTTTTTGATAGTGGTCAACTTAAACGGCACCCAGGAGGAATTCACACTGGAGAAAAACCTTACAAGTGTTCACACTGTGACAAGTGTTTCAGTCAGTCAGTAACATCTGAAAACACATGAGGAGGGTCCACACTGGAGAAAAGCCTTTCACGTGTGATCAAATGTGGGAAGAGTTTTTGCCCGAAATGGACACCTTAAGGGTCACATGAAAATCCACAGAGAGAAGCTGTATCGCTGCCCTACGGTGTTGAGAAAAGTTATTGCTACGTCGTCCGTCTTTACTGTAATCATACATAGAAACAAATGTCTAAAATCACAGTAAAGCAGTTTATCTTTAGATTCAGTACTTTCAAGTGGCAACAGTGTTCTCCACTTAATGTGACACAATGTAAACAAAGCATATTTCTTGTATAAAATCTGCCTTAAACAGCTGTTATGAGAGACAGGGGAAAAAAAAAAAAACAGTGAATAAGTTAATCTTATAAGACTAGCAGATTCAGGTATGAGATTCAGATCAACTTAAAGAATGGTGTTACTCCCAAAGAGTTTTAATTCTTACATAGAATTTTGTTCTAAATCTGATATATGCTGATGATCTTTGTTCTGTTCCTGTTTGCAGTGTTGCCAAACTGCTTACAATAAAAAGTGTCTAAATTTGTCATGTCGCCTATGTTTGGGGATGCCATAAATCTCCAAGAAAAAAATAACATTAATAAAAAGTAATATCTCTTTTTTTTTTTTTTTTTTTTTTTTACACTCCTTACTGTACTGCCACCTATAGGCACGCACCGGGCCCTGCCACTGAAGGCCATCTCATTTTGAAGATCCTTGGAAGACAGCCTCACAGTCCTTCACATCCATGGTGTGTGTTGTTAAGGCTGATTGGCCTGTCACCAATAGAAAAACGTTTTCGGCACGCTCATTCTCCAAGGTGCAGTAGCTCCCTCTAAAAACTAAAAAGAAAAAGAGTTACTTACCACTAGTATTCCCTGCACATTATAGAAAAAAAAAAGATGTGTCAGATCACCTGCAGTTACTGAGGAGGAACATATGTTTTATTACATTGTGAAGCATATAGAAGAGAAAAGAAACCAGCTGTTGAAAAAACTAAGAGATATATATCAGTGTCATTCTTATTTAAAACTATATTTCATAATGCACAGAAACAGTTAAAGGTGTGATTATTTCTTTCTAAAAAAAATTGAGAGATACAGGTTAAAATAACAGGATATAGTTTTTTCTTTTTAATTATTAATTTTATTTGCATTGATTATGTCCTATCCGTTCGTCGAGGTTCACACTCCATCCCAGTAGTTGGCGGAATCGCACCTAAAGCTGTTTGCCAAATGCCGAACACAAAAGTAGATAGTAGTAGTTACCACTAGCGTCAAAACACAGCTTTTGAGTCTTCTGAGGTGAGACAATTCGTTTAGTTATACAATTATAAAAAGTACAGCTGGTTAAAGCGATGTTTTACACTGTCAATTCTGTGTTATATTTAATGTGGTACCGCTCTATTTTGTGCGTCTTTTCTGGCGTTTGCTAACTAAAATAAACATTTAGCCTATGCAGTAGGGTTGCCCAACCAATTCCGTAATTATCACGCAGTTGTCCAGTATTTAAGAACATAATTTTGTCCCGTATACGCAAGGCATACGCCGCATGCCACCCAAACAATACGAATAAAACTCTAAATTGAAAATAATATCATTTTTTGGACACATCCTTGTGTGGTTTGTGAACGTATTAGTGAAGGCCTTAAGACCCAGCAGAATCCTCATCCGGCTGGTCGCTCCAGCGTTACAGCGAGAGGTTGATGAGATTTATTATGCATTGGTGTACAGTAGTCAGCATATGAAGTGGATCAAACTTTCATCAAAATTGTCCTAAAACTAAAACAATACTAGTTCTTGTCTTAGGGACAACTTTGATGGACTTTTTTGATCCACTTAAAATGCTGACAACAGAAGATATATTGTACTGAAATCACAAACCTCACAAATCTCCCCAAGTTATAACTACACGACTGGAGAAGAATTCCATTCTATTTTGGAATTAAGTTGACATAGATAGTCTAAGCAGTACAAATACACAATATTTTGAGTGTCCCTTATTTTCATCAATGTGTAGAAACTAACTTGTTTGAATCTCATTGAGGCTGTGAGTGACCTTCCTGTGGTTTATTTCTTGTTTTGGTATGGTTATTCCATGGCTCAAAAGTAAAGGTGAGGAGGTGTGGTAAAATACTGCTCATGTGCACACATGCCAAGGGTAACCACAGTTTCAGCTGGCTGAAGAAAAACATGTTACAAAGCACCGCCTATTTAGGTATTTTCAATAATATATATATATAAATTTTTTTTTTTTTTTTTTTTTTTTAAATTTTGAGAACAGCGCCATATAGCAGTATTCCCCTCCCCCTCCCCCCCCCACCCCCCCCCCCCCCCCTGGAAAACTCCCCCCCATCTGTTTTTAATCCCAGAAAAATAAATTGTGTTTAAGCTTTTGTATACTTATAAGTTATACATCAATGTTCAATATAAACGGTGTTTATACTATAAATGGCCACTAGGAGGTGTCTCTAGATCTAATGTTATTTTTCATGATCATCTTTCCCTGAAGAGAGGAAGCTACTCAACTACAAGCACACTAAAGATGTTGCAAACAGTCAGATAAAAAAAAGGATAAGAAACTAAGTAATCAAATTTATTTAAAAAAAAAAGTTTATCGAGCACTGATGCATGTCATGCCATGCTGAGGTATTTTAAATTGAGAGATCACGATCCACGTCATTAGAAGAGCAATTATTGGTCCATAATCGATCTTGTATGATAATTAGCTGAATTTAGTCCAAAACATGAGAATGCTTTATATTTAAAAACACTTCAAATAAAAAAAGCATGAGTGTATTACCACATCTTGCTCTGTTTGTACTTATGGTTGATGCTTTGTGCTTGGTTTAATGCCTCTGATAAGTTTTCCTCAGCATGCTAACTTGCATTTTGTGGTTTAGTATACTTGATCTGTCTTGAAAGATATAGATACTTATAATATGTAAAATTCATTTTAAAACTAAATTAAATAACTTATACATTTTTGATAAATGGATAAACATAAACAACATGAATTTAAAGTGTGTGTGAATTAATAAAAGCGTCAATTTGAAAACGAATATTTATTTTTGATTTGGCATGATCTGCTCCTCCAACCACAGAGGAAGTTATACCAACAGTTCAGCTCCCCCAACAACAATTTAATGAAAAAAGCCGAAAACATGACTGATTCAGAACCCTGCAGACATAAAAACAGGAAGATACTGAAGAACAAATAGGTTGGTGCATATTCTTAATTCTTCACAAACATTTATAAAACTTCAAGCAGTCCATCAGATTTTTGTAGTTGCAGTAAAGAAAAAATCATAAAAGCTGTGAAAATAACAGTTAAAAGCTGCAGTACAGAAAAGACGTGAAGTTACAAGTTACAGGCGGTTCATTGTTTTGATGATTATATTGAGTTGAGGCTCAGGTTTTCAGCGGGGTGTGAATATGATGGATTGTGATGTACTAGCACTTGTGTGTTAAAGGCATTAACAGTGGCATAAGTCACTAATGCTGTCAAAAATATATATAAAAATATATACTGAGTGTATTTTTTGTAAAATTTTATATTTACATCAAGGTGTATGCCATGTGCTTCCAAGCATTCTTATTCTTTTGTGCTAATAAACGCTCTACCGTTTCTTATTTATTTGGTTCCACAGTGTTTACTGATTTTTCAGTTTTGTATACATAATTTAAACTTTATTGTAAGTTAATTTGTTAATTTAAATATTAGGCATATAACAGTGGTGTATTTGTTAATTTGTTATTGTTAATAAAAGCTTGTTGCGTTACGTTCATGTCGCTAATTTAAAAGTGAAAATAAAATGTGCACTGGCGCATTATCCAAACTATTTTAAAAGTGAAGGTAATGAGGAAAAGAGGTGGAAACTAGAACTAAAAACAAACAACTGTTGATGTCAAATTTGGAGCTAATTTAAAAGTGAAAGTAAAATACGCGCAACGCAATTGTAACAAATTATATTAAAAGGAAGGAAGGAATATGGAGGAAAAGAGGGAAAAACTAAAAACAAATGTTGACGTCCAATTGCAAGCTAAGTTGAAAGTGAAAGTAAAATGTGTGGACACCCTGCTTTTACAAGCTATTTAAAAGCAAAGGAATGTGAGGAAAAGAGGGCAAGCGCAAACGAACTAAAAAATAAACAAATTCTGAATTGCTGCTAATTTGAAAGTGAAAGTACAATACGCACACTGCATTTACAAGCTAGTTAAAAGCTAAGGAATATGAGGAAAAAAAGGAAAACCCAACGAACTAAAAAAACAGCTGCTTGACGGCAAATATGCCACTAAATTTGAAACTGAAAGATAAAATGCGCACGAGTTTCGTTTATTAGTTCATATTTTGGATAAAAAGAGGAAAACCTCAAATGAACTAAAAACAAACAATTGCTAGACGCTTAACCTGTATTGAGCTGATGAGTAACGGTCCCCACATCGAGAGGATATCTAATTTCCTGATTCCCCTGGGAGGCAGTACGGTCCTTCATATGGGATTTAGAACGTTTGTTGACGTCACACAACTACCAAATTCAAACATACGCTGAGCCAGAGAGAGACGAGTCTCTGCACTTGTGATATAATCACAACTAATGCAGTGTTTTTAACCCGCCGCACATAAACGCTTATTTTAGGTTTCAGACATTTAAATACACATAAGCACTAGTAAAACAATACCTTTAGTAGTTTTGTAAAATACGCCCAGATGTCTATGGAAGCAGCAAAATAACAATCCATTCAGATATAATTAAGCAGGTGTGTTTTATTCATATCACATACACATAGTGATAAGTAAATAAAAAGTTCACTCTATTCCTCTTCCAGTTCACCATCCACTTACTTGAATGTATATAGGGAGAAACTGATGAATTTACATAGCTGTAAACCCGGCGACAGGACTCTCTGAACGGCAGCGCGAACAAAACATAGGTGGCACCCATCTCACGTTATAGATCACGATCCAGATCTTTTATATAGGGTTTTTAAATGACAAAACACTCTAAATTACACAAATTTGTGAATCGGAATATCAAGATAGTTTCATAGACATGGTAAGCAAGTGTAGCACAAATATTATTGAATAACAAAAGGGAAAAACAAAATAAAAGTCGCTTTATCTCTGTACATACACTGTTTATATTAGTGGCTGCGGTGCGTACACATGACAAGCATGACGGCGTCGCCATGGAAACAATAAGTGTCATACTTTCTAAAATAACGATCCGCCTAAAAAAAATGTTTAACTACTGGGGGGTCGCTGGTAATACGTTTAAACGCACGAGATAGGATGAATGGTTAAATGCTGCTAATATGTGAAAGAGAAACGTCAAACTACAAAGAACAACCCCCCCCACACCCCACGGTGTCTCTTTGAGAGTGTCCAATTGAGTGGCTTTGCTAAAAAAAAACCACTACTGTTATTGATGGCTTCTATGCAGAGAAATATGTTGGACACCATGGAGAACTCTGCCCCCTACAGCCAAAGGAGCCAGGTTGATCATAGGCGGAGCATGTGTATAGGCTTAGCCTATACCCCTGACCATGGGTACAGGAAATCTGACCAATCATAAATGCCAAAATCTGCCATTTTGTCTGACAAAAAAGACAAACAATTCAACAGTGAGCCGTAGATTAACATTGGTGGACTTAAAGAAAGTCCCTGTGATATAAACTATGAAAACGTGTGATAATGATATGTGATCTATTCCATGGTTTTCCAAAATATGTTCCTGATGTTCGTCACGTTATTTTTCGTGCTATAAAACAAAAGAAGAAAAGACAATCGGTTCATGTGTCCAATGATCTAAATAAGGCAATACATGAGATCATAGCATGACACATTAAAGCCACACAAATGGTATTTAATTGTTTGAAATTTCTTAAAAATGACAACATTTAAAGCCAGACCTTGTTTCATAGCAGAAGTAACGTGCTCGTGTCTTAATCTGTCTTAATCTATCTGTGTTGTCAGTTTTCCTCTTTGGCTCTGCCAATGGTTGTTTTACTGCGTGAGAACATGGATGATGTAATTGTGAGAGCGTTATAGTTGTTTGTTAGACAGCAACAGTAAAACAGAGGGATGGCAGGTTTTTGCGAAGGGTCAATTACAGCCCCCGATTTCACCGCAGGAACATTTCCCCAGGAACTAGGGACTATAGGGCGGTCCTCTGTGGCTGTGTTTGGAAAAAGTGCATACTTGCTTACTGCTTACTGCCCATTAACACAGTGCATACTGCCCACTATTTATATTAGAAGAATATGTGTGAAACAGTAATACAATAAGCAAAAAAATGTTTCCAGAGTATATGCATTGTCCACATGACAAACACATTACATTAATTCAGCATAGCTTGTCCAGGTTGTTACCTTACAACCAAATGTGCTAACAGTTTCCTTTTTACAAAGGCTATGTTAATAAGTCTTCATACTGTAAAACAAAGCTATATAAGCCCAATTGAACTCATTCATAATTGATGAACTTTAAATATATGGTGAGAGAACTGAATCAACACTGAGCTTTAACGGAACAATTATATATTATTGGCAGTATACACTAAGTGGAAAAAGCGAATAATATTCTAGTTTACACTAAGTGCAAATAATAATAAATTCTGTTTAC